>JALPQI010001686.1:0-108936 GCA_025490895.1 Thaumatotibia leucotreta
AATGTAACAATATTATGACTTAACGATGATATTTGTTGGCATTGCTTAATAAGATGATACCGCCGCCTATGAACCATAACTCGCATAGCAAAATTAAATATGTACAAACTAAAGAGAAGGTTATTTTTTGTATTTTAAGAACCTAATAATTAGGTAATAATACCTTTATGTGTTTAGACGACACCTTGGTTGTTTTAAATTTTAAATAGGTCAAGAATTATTTTACTACCTTAAACAGGATGTTCTAACGATATCACTATAAGCTCTCTTCAAGGACTGAACGTCCGAGATGGAACTAACTCGAATTTGCCACTTAAATTCAACGTCTAAATGCAGTTAAAATAGTCAAATAACATGAAAATACTGCCTAAACAGCAGCCCCTTGGGGTGCTAATGTCCTTTAGCTAGTATTATTGCTATTGAAATTAATACAATATACAGCATAATGTGTACATTAATAAACTTGTTACTGCAGTTTAGATGGCAATACGATACTTATTTGAAAGGTAGCGTACCGCTGTAAATATCGTTATTTTATTCCTACTGCGTCTTAACTAGTAATTATGCTTATTAATCTATGAAACTGGAAACGCAGTACAACACTTTTAGCATAAAAAATGTATACTGTGTTTTAATTAGTTTCTTTATAAACGAGATACTATCAGTTTACATGCTAAAAATCATAAAAATCTACACCTGTACTGCGTTTTAGTCAGTATCAGCCCAAAAACCGTAGCCGTAGACCATTTTACTGCGCTTTATATTGCATTGTGCAGGAAAAACTAGTCACTTACTGCTTTTGGGATTTCGAGTTTCCATGTTCCAGTTTTCCAAATTAAAAACCGATCGATTGGGATTATGCGTTTTGATTTGCTGATTATAGATCACCAATAAACCGAAAATCGGAAAATTGGCAGTTACTGTGGTTTAGGAATTGCACGGCAGAGTAGTTTCGAATCCCTTTTTGCAGGCTTAGCATATTATGATTGGTGCGACAGTATGTCGCCACGAGATAGATCTCCCGTCCTTCACTACCTATATTAACTAAAGAGGGACGGATAGACTATTTCGCGGCGAGATATTGTCGCGCCAATCATGTGCTAAGCATACTGATTCCGGTTTGATAATAATCTGATACTTATGTATCAGATTATTATCAAACTGCGTTATCGCAGTGTTTCTTCTTTGGCCTTGTAAGATTTGGCCCCTTGTGTTTTAATTTGCATGACATTCTATTTGAGTTTCTATTTTGAACCATGGTCGCTACTTTTGCCGCTGACTGTACTCTACAGTTCGCTCTGTGTCCGCATTTTTCGTTTTTTGCACCAAGTTCGTTAGTTCGAAGAGTGTAATTCATTCCGTACTTGTCACAGTAAAACTATATCACTACCTAGTTTACATTATTCCACAAGAGCAAACATGATAAGCAGCCCCCATAGTATATCGATACCTGTGACTCCAATGTGACTTTCCAAAATCTTCTACCCTAATCGCCAGTATTTTAACTAACGAATTTAAACTTTTAAACCTTTTCATCATACCTGGCTGCGTAGCCAAGTTACCAATCGCTAGCGCTTGGTAGCGTATCGTAGTTTTCCCTCTCTGTCACTCTTTCATATTAGTGCGACAAAGACAGTTAGCTGCCTTTCGCTTACGATTGACGATTAAGCGTTAGCGATTGGCAACTTGTCTAAGCACCCTGTGCGGTAAGTGCGGCAATGTGCGCGGGCGATGCGCGTCGTAGGTGCGTCATTATTCCTATGGGCAGTAATGGATTTTCAACATTTCGTCACAATAGTGATTATTGCAATAAAAGTGATAAAATTGAAGTACCAGGGCAGCACAACTGACCTGATGCTTTGACACTCACACGGGTTCGAGCTTAAATCATCCCTAATTTTCAAAAATGATTTAGACTAGAGTAGATTTGTGATTATACTTTTTTTATTACCTTTTTTCCCTCACAGGTGTGATGAAAAATTATACTATCTACCTACTCCCAAAGGACATAATAATAGTCGACGTACGCTTTTCGCAACGTAAGAAGTTCTTTATTCTTATTTTATTTATTGTTGGGAAACAAACAGCGATAGTCATACATACTAGGTACCTAAACCCAAAGAATACTAGTCGTCGTACGCTTTTCGTAACGTAAGAAGTTGACTAAGGGATTGAAGTGTACAGTCACGTCTAAAAATATGTATACATAATAAGATTTGAAAAATATGTAGCCACACATTTTCATCCAAAATGTATCTATTACTGACACCAAAAAATTGTATTCATTAAACTGTTTCAGTATTATGTAATCACATAATGCTTCAGAAAGTTGCATACTTAAATAAATTACATATAAATGTATCCTCCTCGTAGTCAAAAATAAGTATACATGAATTTCCTTATACATTTAACCACACTAATTTGGCAAATATTTGTATACACCGTTTGATTCATAGATAATATTATTATGTAAACACGATTTGATGTTTTGACGTGTCTAAGTGTAATCGATTTTAAAATGAATTTTCTTCCATGTCTGCCGTCCTATACCTAAAACCGGCCTAAGCAGCAAAATAGTAGTTTTCAATTGAATAAAGATTCTGAAAGAGGAATTAAAACCCTATAGACTGGTCTTGGAATCATATTTTTATCATTTATATTCACGGAGATACTCAATCCAAATACCCCGCTATCCCGCTAAGTGCAGTATAAGTTGATAGATTACAATACTATAAAATGGCAAATCTACATTACATAGCTATAAGTAATGTTAAGGTACTTAGCAGTTGTATTCATTTAATGATTAAACTGCATGACACGCAGCTAAAAACACGTTACTTGACAAAAACTGTTCATATCCTCGTTTAAGTCCTTTTACCCTTTTATTATTATTTTTTTGTTACGCACTTTTATTGTCTGATACTACATTAAAAACAGCTTCTACGCTTAAACATGGCTAAAGTCCCTTAACCTTTTATTAATAAGAACTTAATTACGATTTCGGCTACAAATACAACACTAAAACCTAGTGACTTAGTTTAAACGGATGAAAACTACAGAAAAAAATACAATGTTACAAGACTAAAAACACGCTAATCAACAATACTACGCTAATACCCCGCAAAGTGCAAAACCCCTCCCCTCAGATCTGACCGCCGTGGCCTGCAGTTCACTGTGCGGCGCTCGCGCACGAGGTTGTGTAGTACACGTTATGTTGGATACAATACAATAACTCTTTATTGTACCTCAAAGATAAATACAAAACAAATAATAAAAGTACATGTTATAGAAAGAGGTAAACAAAAGGCGGTCTTATAGCTAAAGAGCCATCTCTTCCAGACAACCTTTGGGTAGAGGAGATAAGAAAGTAAAAGTTGATAGTATTTAGGTGGTGCAAAACTGAGAAAAATGGTCTGATGGCTAAAAGGAATGTAAAAATAAACACAAAATACAAATACATAAATATGCATATATAATATATATATATATATATATATATATAGATACACATAGAAATACATATACATTTTATAAAAATACAGATACATCACATAGTGAAACTATGAGAAATAATTAGTTTAAGTCAATTGGAATGAAAGGAGAAAATAAATAAAATAATAAAATAATTCAAAACTAAGGAAGTGACCGTGTGGTGACGGCAGTAAGAATACATTTGTCACCACCCCAACTCTTCCCGCGGGTGTCGTAAGAGTCGACTAAGGGATTAAAGTGTCACTGACCATACTTTGATACAAGATTGATGATGGGCAGCAGCGTCATCATAGTGGACACATTACTGCGATCGCCAATCCGTTTGCCCAGCGTGGCGATTATGGGCATTTACCTCCTAATGCGTCTTCTATACGCATAGTATAGTTAATAGGAGAGACCTACGTCCAGCAGTGGACCGAGATAGGCTGATGAAGTGAAGTGAAAGAAGGAAGTGACAGATAGTGTTTCTTAAGTAATGTTTTGAAGGATGCAATCGATTCGGCACGTCTTAATTCAATAGGGAGTGAGTTCCGTAGTCGAATAGTTATCAGTGACGGCTGCATGTTTATCACCGCAAAATGTCTGGAACGCGACGGTAAGTGTGTAATATATTAAAGTTATGCGTACAGTAGTTATTCTGCATATTATTTAAGACTATATAATATTTATTGACAATACAATGTTTATTGTTGTCAACCAAACATAAATACATTTTTGATGAGCTTTAATATTTTAGTTAGATGTTCAACTTTTTCATTTAAAGGGTGTAGCAGGATAGCCTTGGAAAAAGTGCCCCCAGAGGTTTTGGTTTGAAACTATAGTCAAACAATGACTTTTAAAGCGGCAACACCATGCACAAATTTTGGACCCCCTCTTACCCCCACTAACCAGCGAAAACCCCAATAACTGAAAAACTGTTTTATTTTTTTTCTTCTAAACTATGTTAGTGACGGTTTCTATATTTTGCACTACGGCCTAAAGGTATTATTAAAAAAGACAGCCGTCTAGGACTTCATACAAATACAAATAGTTTATTGTTTGAATGTGAGTAGGTAATAAATATATTCATAAAAAAAATCAACCTGTATAACAACTGGGTATTGGCCTATTGGGGTTTGTGTGGGTAAGAGGGGTCCAAAATTTGTGCATGGTGTTACCTCTTTAAAAGTCATCGTTTGACTATAGTTTCAAACCAAAACCTCTGGGGGCATTTTTTCCAAGGCTACCCTGCTACACCCTTTGTTGTAGTTTTTCGCTGAAGGTATTGTTGTACCTGACTGTTTCCTAATAGAATACATAATTATTATTATGTTGGTTTGTTAATTATATATACGACAAAATTATCTACAATAGAATTTCTAGTACAGTCACTCTGTCGCGCGCGTTTATATCTATAGAAATATGTTAGGTATTAAAGGAAATCCTGTAATACTCGTAAAACGCCGCAATACAAACAAAGCAACCCATGTAAGTTGAACTACATGTAATATTATAAAGGTTTCGGCAGAGGTAAGGGTGAACACGTGACTTTCACTTACCGTATGAGGCTATAGAAAAGCCCGCTGCCTTTACAACTTAATCAGACTACTTTCTAAACTTATTCTTAAAACGTCACTTTTTGCCATCACACTTTATTTTATAGGCAAATATTTATTATTGTCTTTAATTTCAGGCATTTAATAAGCTCGAGAATCCAATGTATGATAGACTCCTGCTGTAATCAAAATGAAGAAAGACAACCTTCAATGCAGCGTTAAAATATATTATAATGCAAAAAAATAGAACTAGAGTAACTCTGTAGACGTAAGAAATATCCTACTTTCCATCATCCATAACATATAATAGGCAATGTCGGCATGGTAGACGATTTGAAGATGATAATAATTAAGTATTGAAGTTTTGTTACGGGTAATGACTAGTACGTAACATATCTAAGGCAGAAGGGCTAGTATACATTTAAATCTGTTGTATTTGACAGTTACTTTACTTTATAGTCAACATATCGAAGGGAGAAAATATGATAGTAGACGTACGGTCTATGTAAACGACAGTCATAATTTGACCCGTCGATACGTTAACTACAGTAAAGTGATGTTACAATAAGCTTACATTTATACAAGCCCTTCTGTAAAGTAAGTGGGCGAAAGTGAAGTTAAGATAGACAAACAAGTGATTTTATACTTTTTCCGGCCAAGGTCTGTAATTAATATAACTTTACTGTCCTCGGTATGCAATCTACTAATTCGATAATTCTGATGTTACTTAATAAGACTAAATAAGTTTTCACAGAAAATATTTTTGTTTATTCTTATGAACTAGAAGTAATTTTGTTTTTTGTTTTCTAATTATAAAAAAAGTTAAGGCTGATTTTTCGTTTTGTTTCGCATTTGAATTAAAAAGATTTATCATACACAGTCTTGTTTCATTTATTTTAAATAGGTATTAAATCCCTTTAATTGTTACTTGTAAAGTGTAGGTTAACGAGGACTTGCTATAACCATAAATAAACCATTTGGATAACATTACAAGATTATAACCTAGTTATCGGAAATGATCTGTCATGTAACGTGTTTTATGCTTAGGAATTCATACAACTAGCTATGATTTTCACAGTTATTTCATAGTTAAAAAACAGCTAAAGTCCAGTAGCGTGTTTATATCATTCTTTTTTTAACTAATAATCCTACACATAAAGTACTATAAACTCTTAAAGTGACTTAGTCGTTATTAAGCTATGCATTGCGTATTCTGCAAAGTATAAAAACAATACTATAAACACGTTAAGTACTTAGCCGTTATTTAGATATGAACTGGTAATTATGCAACGCTATAAAACGGCAAAGGTATACTTAACGGGGTTTTAAAGGTAAAATCGCTTGCATTTTTGTAATTCTTTGCAACACTAAAACACAAAAACGGTAATTTCTCGTAAATATTACATTCGTTTTTAAAATGGTGCACATACAATGTAAGCCTGAATTTAGTTTTAATTTTTTTATAACAGAAGTTCGGAATAAATCTTAAGATTTTCTAGAAATATTTACTTTTAAGTTTTTTGCTCATAACTCAAAACTACAATTTGTGGGTTAGATAGGTTTTAGACAAAGGACGGCAGATGTGGCCAGTGACTTTCTTTATAATATGGATATGGAACCTATCTAAAGCTACAAATAGGTAGTGGCTGTTTATGAAACTCATAAGTATTATAATTTTATATTAGTTACTAAAATTAAAACTAGGTAGGTACTATTTTATAACTGAAAGAGAGAAGAAATGTTTTGTTTGTCAAGATTATATAGTAAATACCACTTGTAAATCTGTTTTTTTTCTTATTACTTTCTTAGGGCAATTCGAAATAAAGAAGTTTGGGTTTGAAGTGCTGGTAATAAATAATAAATTCAAGATAGACAACAATAATGTCTATCAAAATAATTCGATGACAATTATAAAAATATAGGTTCGATTCTTGAAAATATAGGAGAACACGACTATTTTCAAGACATTAGAGTACATGTTCAGGTATTTTTGAGCACCCTGATTAATATACAGGGTGGCCCATTCAAATCGGTCAGTATAGGAAAGACTGAAACTATAAGACATACGAAGATTTGTTCTTAGGAACCATGTCACTGAATTTGATAAAAAGAAAAACTGCATTCATACATTTGAAAAATAAACTGTACCCAGCCAGGGAATCGAACCCGATTGTTTTGAAAAAATAAACATACACTATGTCTATTCCGATATCGTTTGTGTAGGTCTTAAGCAGTAAATGTCGCTAAGAAACATGATGTCTAAAATGAATGGAATTCATTGTTTTCACGTACTTAAATTTATTTTACTAGGTGTTTATTGTGTAAATCTTAAGAAAAAATTTTTTTTTCTCTCATATCTATCAACGCAGTTTTCCTTATTATCAAAATCAATGACATGGTTCCTAAGAACAAATCTTCGTATGTCTTATAGTTTCAGACTTTCCCATACTGCTATGATATTCTCTTATTCACACATTCGACGCTGCGTTCGTCAACGAGCTCGACATCGAGACAGCCATGTCTAAAATCCTACCTGTTTTATTTGACATTAGGAATCGAGGCTGTGAGCGAAGTTGTGGTCGAGTTCGTCGCTGTTTTTCGTTAGAGAATACGAAGTTCATACATTAAACGTCAAACTCTCGACGCAGTGTAGTTCCAGCTCACGCCGCATTCGTCGCCGAGCACTAGTGTCGTTTAAAGTACATTAGTGAATACCATTTTTAAGCTCGACGCTGCCGCAGCACTGACGCAGCGCTGACAGCAAGGCGGTTTCCTTAGAGAATAACACTGCTGACCGATTTGAATGGGCCACCCGGTATATATTTGTGATGGCGAGAATAACATGTTAGGGACACATTTCTCCTGTTAGTTGCAAAATGCCGTTCCGATTTTGACTGAGTAGAAAAAACTTGATATTATTAAAATAAAAACAAAAAAATGCTTAGGGCACTTTTCTGTGAATGACCCTAAACTGAAATACACAATATTTACAACTGAGCTCAATCTAAAAATTTAGACTGTCAAGTGCGTCATAGAATAATCGTGAGATAGATGTATGCAGTGACAAGTCTGCACTGTTTTCGTGAATTGTCAAATCAGTTAATTATACAACTTACGATTCTATGCCAGTCAGACAAGGTTAGTTTTTGCTGTCTGAATACATATTTATGAATCAAACGGCGTATATAAATATTTGACAAATTGGTGTGGTTACATGTAAACGGAAACCATTCATGTATACTTATTTTTGACTACGAGGTGAATACATTTAAATGGAATTTATTTAAGTATGAAACTTTGTGAAGCATTTTGTGATTACATAATACTGAAATAGTTTAATGGATACATTTTTTGGTGTCAGTAATAGATACATATTTTTGATACAATGTATGACTACATATCTATGCAACCTTGTTTTTGTATACATATTTTTAGACGTGACTGTACTGACCATTCATTAATGAAGATTGTTGATGGTCAACAGTCAGCAGCATTACCATGGTGGATACACTTCATAAGGTGCATTCAGACCAAACGAGCATTCGCTATTCTAACCCCCTACTCTACGAAATTCAATCGTTACGCAAAACGTGATTCGTTGATTTCGTAGAGTGGGGGATAGAATAGCGAATGCTCGTTTGGTCTGAATGCACCTATACACTACTGCGATTGCCAATCCGTTTGCCCAAATATCATTGACATTTACCTCCTAATGCGCCCACATTGATAGGTACGAGTAATAGGAGAGGCCTACGTCCAGCAGTGGACTGAAATAGTTGTGATGTGAAGCCATGACTGTAAACATATTTCGCATTCAGTGTTTATGAAACAGAGCTTAAAATAACACGTTACATAATGTGCATTTCTACTTTGTAAAATCAATGAAAAGTTTATTTATAAGCGACAAAAATATACAAAATTAAAACTATAATATTATAAAACTACACTATAAATAAATATATACTAAACTAAATCTAAAAACGGCCCCAAAGATGCTGGCAGCATTACCCCGTTGGATCGCGAGGCTGATCTGTTGAGTGAGGTAGCTTCCAGCTCTTGGGTCACCTGTGGTATCTTTGAGTCTCTTTGAAAGTTGTTTAAAGAGACTCAAAGCACCAGATCCCCACGGACCCAGGGTCTCGACGCCGAAAGGGATAAAATTATATAGTCAGCGCCGAGAACACTGTATTTTCTTAGTAAACATATTATATCCCCGTACACCTTTTCCGTCAACACAGTGAATTCGTACTGTTAATGCAATCACTGTGGTATATAACCGCTATATGACTTCATCGAATGTTTTATGAGGCAAGGCAGCCTACCAGCAAATATTGATTTCGAATTTTGTGGTATCGTGAATTTCTGAACTAAAAACTAGATAAACCTATGTTAATTGTCGCAACTTTCTATTGTGGCGAATCCAGAAATTAATATAAATAAATGAAATAAAACTATGAAAACGGATAAACTGGCGTATATTAATAAATTTAACTTCATCCCGACGTTTCGAACACTTTAATTAATATAAGTACGCGAGTTTATTCGGTTTCATAGTTTTATTCCATGTATATTCTCGCGATATAACCGAAGAAAATATTATGATTATGAAATAAATATCTTAGGACATCTAACACAAATCGACCTAGTCCCACGGTAAGCTCAATTAATGCTTGTGATGTGGGTACCAGGCGACGATATATATAATAAATAGATACATATAGATACTTAAATACACAGCCATGACAGAACAAATATTTGTGTCCACAGAACAAATATTTGTGTTAAATAAATACACAAACAATGGTCCTCGCCGGGATTCGAACCCAGAACTTCCAGCTTCGTAGGCAGGGTCAATACCAACTAGGCTACGGAGTAGGCTCACAAATATTACGATTTGATTAAATATTACGTTATTCTTGCAAATAAACGTTTTATTCATATTAAATATTTCACTATTGTATCGATAGCAATTACACACATTACTAATTCTGTTTGGAATTGGTATTAAGTAGGTATTTAAAGCGATTTAAACATGTGCACTAAACTTTTACGCCTGACCGTAAATTCTGAGCAACGCAATAGAAACATTAGAAACGTAACTTTGCATACGGACACGGTAGGAGTCTAAAAAGAGATCATGTGTTGTTGATAAGAAAATACACTATTCATAATCATATTCATACAATGTAATATATTCACTATTCATAATAAACGTACGTTTTTTTATTTTTGCAGAAAACAAAGTTTGTCTGTTAATTGACTGTAAACGACTTATCTAAAGGTATGATTGCAACGCCAGGTTTTGAGATCCATAAAACTATGTTTATTTCATTATTGCTTCTAAAATTACGTGCCTGACTGTATACCCTTGACATTCAATTGATTTAACATCGAGTTTATTAATATTAAATTAGTCGTTTTGCCCTAATTATTCGTTTCGCCTAGATTTGAATAAAAGGTCTAGTTACCTCACTGAATATTTTATTAATTTTACAACTGGAAACAATTGTTATCGTATTTTCTATACCGAAAAGTAATTGGAGGTTTTCAATGAATTTTAATATGCTTGTTTTACAATTGTTAAATGTTAATACAGGGCAAAAGCTTGTATTAAAACGAAGCCTTATAATAGAATTACTATTGTAGAGCAGGGCTAAAAATTAAAACATATTTCTGAATTATTCAACTCTCAGTAGGTACTTAAGCTTAAGACAGTACAAATAGTACAATTACGTAGGTAACGTATATAACATTATTATAAATTCAATTTAGCACGAAAAACCACTTAGATTACAGGCATCTTCTGGGCAAACTCACTCCATCATAGGCCGCGTCTCTGCCCTTGGCTAGTCTGTGGCCATGAGTAAGCCCATTTTAAATAAAAAAAGGTGATAAAATGGGACATTTTTCTAAGTTGTCTCTCACCACTTTTTTTGGAACTTTTAATATGATTACCACTCAGAATCGAGAGCTTTTTCGATCGTGATATGAGATATTACCCGGTACCTCCGGTTTCGTAGGCAGGGTCACTACCAACTAGGCTACGGAGGCTGACGTTGGTTGACGCTGGTTGCCAGCGACTGAAAGATTTACGGCGCCCGTTTACTCTTCTTGTGAACTATTCAGCTATGCTAATCTCTTATTCGCACATTCGACACTGCGTTCGTCAACGAGCTCGACGTCGAGACAGCCTTGTCTAAAATCCTAGCTGTTTTATTTGACATTAGGAATCGAGGCTGTGAGCGAGGTTGTGGGCGAGTTCGTCGCTGTTTTTCGTTAGAGAATACGAAGTTCGTACATTAAACGTCAAACTCTCGACGCAATGTAGTTCCAGCTCACGCCGTATTCGTCGCCGAGCACTAGTGTCGTTTAAAGTACATTAGTGAATGCCATTTTTAGGCTCGACGCTGCCGCAGCGCTGACACAGCGCTGACAGCAAGGTTTCCTTAGTGAATAACACTGCTACGTGTCACTCCACTGTGAATACTACGATCTGTGGCACGACAGTACCCTCGCTAAGTCTGGCTAATTAAAGGCACGGAGGTACCATCCTTTTCTCGATATCAATCAGGTCATGTTCAATTGTTCAACCTTATGTAATTTCACGGTAGTTAAAGCTAGAAGTCTGAGGACATAGGCCTCCTTCAGATAGGGAGGCCGAGGTCTCCAGTGCTCAGGGCCGGGATCGAACTAGCGACCTCCTTTCTTAGAGCATTATAATAGAATTACTAGTTATAGTACTATTTTTTTGGTATATGACATCCAATATTAAAAATTGAGAAAAAATGCTGTTTATACAACCGTACGTATTGAGAGGCAAAACACAAGCGTGTTTTTATGAAACGCTGCTGCCCAAAATCACAAGTAATTATAGGTGTCATATATTGGTCAACACATAACACCGCTACTGCATCTAGTGTCAACAAGGACATATCGTCCATTAAATACAAAAGCGACACAAGTCAAAAATTTACTTTTTTCAGGGGAGCTATTTAAAGATTTTGGCTTCGTTTTTTGTCCACAATTTTTTTTTACTGCATTAATATTATATGTGGTATATATCAATTTGTAGGTATTTTAACCTTCTTTTGATGTGTTTGGTTATTAGAAAGTAATATGTGCTGTACACACTTTTATGAGCGTATACGTCCGTTTTGCATAACAAAATAACATGAACTCTGATATTTTTATTTCAATCAAATGCCACAAATACAAAAAAAATAACTATGCATTTATTTCATTTAAAGCATACATAAAACCATGTAGTAAATATAGAAATACTGTTTTTTAACAAAACTTAACCAAGCAAAACTTTTCCTTACGATTTGTTAACTTACTTATTGCCAGAACATGTTTATAGGTACCGTAAACCGTGGTAACTTTGATTAATTTTGAACTTTGGTTGCATATTTTGATGAATTTAACGGACGTACTAATTTAAAATTCAGGTATAATTATCGGTTTTCTTCAAGAATCAACCTGCTATATAAAAAAATGTGGTACCTTTAGTAAATAAAATTTAAAATAAATACAACGCGATCAAAGTTATATTGTTGAGAATGGAATTACTTTGATACCACTTATTTTTTACTACAAACCGAAACTAGCCCACCTAAAAGCCCGTAAATAATAAAAATCGGTTAAGTATATTTTTAGTTACTTGTTTTTTCTATGTACATTGTATTTGTGGGTGGTAACTGTGATCCCATACTAAATGATCCAAATTGATATGTTTTGACAGTTTACTAGTTTTTTCATTACAATTGATACAAGAAATTAACTTTTGCCGATACACAAGTATAGTATCTTTCAATGTTTAATCGCAGAGATATTATGTCTTTCCTAATAATCTACTTATGATTAGTAATAATGTACCAAATTTTTTTTTTCTAGACGACATGACATTTTCTCGTTAGTACTTGGGTACTATGTAGTGATGCAATTAGGCATGATGACTGTCAAGTCAAATCAACATCTTTTTTCGATTTTTTAAGATTTACATGAAATAAACAAAAGTGGCGTTACGTTTGTATACTACACTTATATTAAATAAAAGTTCTGTACAATAATGACTGCAGTCTATATTTTAGTAATAATTTATTCGTGTATTCCGTGCATTATGTGTAACATCATCCCGATATTGGCATTGCCAATAGTGAAAAAATAAACACTAATGAGTTTTTAGATTCGTTAAAACATACAATTTGGTAGGTAGTGGTTGGAATTTGTGATCAACGTCGACCCGCAAATCAAAGTAATCCCGGTTTATGGTACCACAAAGTCTCTATAAAAACTACGAATTTCAATAAAAAGTACAAATTAACGGGGTTAGATCTATATTTGTTTACTTGTATTGTATACAAATAATATATAGGCAAGTATGATAAATACTTAATAATTCGAAGTTAATGCCATTATTGTTTCTTCGTAGTCACGATTGTAGGTACACAAAAGTAAAACGAACTCATTACAAAGTACCACGTTTTATAATTTATTGTAATTATAACATTTATTGTATTTTTTAAGATTTCATGCAAAAGAAACATAATTATTCATTATGGCACATTTATGGAATTCATTATTATACTGAATTAAAACGGTTGTAAATGCATATACGATCATTTTGTGTTTTGAAACGTACTATTGAAGTGTACATTTTAGAATCCTAACTACCCCCATCCGTATTGCGGCTCCTTTGTTTATAAAGAAATCTAAACCAGATATATTTATTTTATTCAAAACAGCAGCATGTATAAATATGGCTCCTGTGATTGATGCATTCGAATATATTTTTAATTCAAAAAGGTTGCAAATCTAAATACGGCAGTTTTAATTTAAGAAAAATCCAATTTTATAGGATATTTTAAAATGATAACTACCACATTCAGTTTTGCGACTCCTTTTTATATAAAGAAAAATAATATTTACGTATTTATTTTATACGAAACGGCCACATTTACAAATATGGCACTTTTGCTTATGCATTTCTTAACGTAATCACTTCTTTTTTCGTTTTATGGCACTTTTTCACAAAAATGTCGTGCATTTTGGTCGACGGTCGAGTCGCAACTGAGAAAATGGCGGTTTAGCACTGAAATTAGACTCGAAAGAGTGATAGTGCAAAAAGGGCACCTGCATATTTTTGATACTTATTAACGTCAAATCGACAGGTGTCTTAGTGCCACGTAAAATATTAGTGTTCATAATGTCGTTTTTGCAATAAAATAAATTTTCATGGTTTTTGAGTTGTGTCGCTTTTGTATTTAATGGACGATATATATACACGTCTCATCTTACTGTAGCGTAGCTTCGTTATCGCATCCATCTCTTGCCGGCAAATTAAGCTGCATGCGGGCATATCTCGGATACAACGTCACCTATGTGATTGCATAGTCATAAGCGGAGCGGGAGCGGAAGCGGGTCTTACATACGTGAGCGATTTAGTAAAAACGTTACATCTCACTTACGATAAGGGCGCTAAGGCACTGGTCTCACCGCGAGCTACTAAGCTATGAACTATCGGCTATAAACGCGAACAAAAGATACGCAATTACGCACTTCCGTGTAAATAAAAGAGACACGGCGATACTCGCCCAGCTATCAGCTATCACCGCCGGGCGAGTATCGCCGTGTCTCTTTTATTTACACGGGAGTGCGTATCTTTTGTTCGTGTTTATAGCCAATAGTTCATAGCTTAATAGCTCGCGGTGAGACCAGTGCCTTAGACATTTATAAAATTCGTACAAAGTTACAAAATAATTCAGTCCTTATGGTAAGCGACTGTGGGACGTTTTTACTTGATTACATAATTATAGTTCTATTACGAATATACATTTCGATCTTTGCCCGCTCTATGGAATGGTGGTTATAAAATATTGATATTTAAAAAGAATGTTGAGACACGTCAACAAACTTTTTCCCCTAACTAGCTCGTAAAGCGCTCGTTTATCCTTTAATACGAGCAGGTAAAAACGCTTTTTACCAACTTGTGAATAAAGTAATTTGACATTGCTCTAATTCCTATAGCCCCCTACTGCCTAGTATAAGTGGATCTGTATGACCGTAGTAAACATGCGCAATCGGAGCTCACATGTTAAATTGGTCGTTCTCATGGGTGACTTTGTAAGCCATTGGCTATATTTAAGTTCCAGAAGTAACTCTATTCTACGATACGTTTCGACATTGAGTTTTAAATGGTTTCTTTAAGTTAATTTACATTTGGATGTGATTTGTAATCATAATAATATTTCCTCGCGATAGTGAGGGGAAAAAAGTTGTATTACACTTGGCGGCAAAGTTTGTTCAACTCTCGTGCCTTTAGACCTTCGCAGTGCTCAAGATTCCTATTTTTGAACCACTCGCTACGCTCGTGGCTCAATTTTGGAATCTTTCGCTAGCTCAGGTCTCAATATTGGCACGACAGTTAAACAACAATTTGCCCCCTTGTATAATAAATAACTATTTGCCTGTTTATTAAGTTGCATGCAATTCTATTGAACGTAGGACAATATTTTATTGCGATTTTGCAAATAGTGAATACATAATTGTATTGCCTTTTTATTTAGGTGTCACATGTCATTTGTGTTATGTTATGGTACATACGTAACATTTGTTTTACCATTGGGCCGGCTTGATTGGAAACCTCGAATTCTCAACCACCACGTCCGCCATCTTAAGGCTTTCACGCTTACACGAACGAAATTCAATTTCAGAGGCTCGCTGTATTCTGTAGCCTGTTATTTCAGTCATAGTCAAAGGCGGTTTCAAATTGAAATTGTTAGCAAATTTGCCTGTTTTCTGTTTTGTGTCAGTTGGTTTAGGAATAAAGAGCATTTCATCCGGAATTCAGTTCCTTTTTTATCGATTAAAAAAAAGGAGGTTCTCGAAGTATACAGGAGCATAGGAATAGCGAGATAACTTAATTAAAAGGCAAATGCGCAATTGCACATCTGTTCGTATTCCAATATGTATTCGAAAGACAAGTTTAAACTAACACTACCACCGAATTATGACATAAATAGTATATTACATCAGAGGCCGGGAAAATGAAGATTTCCGGCCATGTTGGTATATACGGCCGAGCGAGCGTGCGAGTGAGGCCGCATATAGGTAACGAGGCCGGGAATCCGTTTTCACGCCGAGGCATGTATAGTGCTTTTCTCAAACTTACAAAGAAATACAAAAAAAAATGACAATGTTGTCGAAATTAAAAAAAAAAGTTACTTTGCAGGCCTAGGCCTGAAAAGTGAAATTCCATTTCTATCCCAGTGAGTTACTGCGCCCTCAAAGCGATACATCCGAGTCTATTTTAAGGAACGTAAAGACAATATTTCTTTGCATGTTTGAGAACTAGGTATATTTAATAAAATTTAAACCTACCCGTCAGTTCCTTGTCCGAGTGATCAGCTGTAAATGAAATCACGATAAAGCTGAAATTATTACGAATTTGTATAACTATACCTAGTTCATATCACATATTCGACCCAATTTTTTTGTTTGTTGTTATTAGTACCTAGACTAATTAGTGATAACTTTACTGTAATAAGTTAAAAAATCATTTTTCAAATGAATGATGGGTATTCTTATACTATGAGAATAAAAGTTGTAAACTGTATTGATTTACTTTTTAATGATTTATTTAATACGTATTATTATGATACTGTTTCGAAGAAATAACTAGGATACCTACAAAGAAAAGTACCAACTGTAAATTCTTATCGATGAAGTAACTTGGATTTCTGCAGTGCCCGGAATTCATGAAAATATTCATCGAACCGTTCTCAGAGTATTATCGACATAAAAACAGGTTGCATTAAACATGTATAAACTTAGTATTAAGTTAGCGGAAGTTTCGCAGGCGGTAAGTTAGACGATAGCGAAGATAGAAACAGTAGGTCGATTTTTTATTATTTTATTATAAAATTTATAATCACTTTACCTCGATATTTTGTTCGTAGAAACGAAAGATTGGCAAAATTAGTCATAGACAGAACTGTTATCGATGAGTCTTATAGTGATCGGTAAATAAATATATTGAACATGTAAATAATTTGCCGTAGCTTAAAGGTGCATTCAGACCAAAAGAGCATGCGCTGTTCTATCCCCCGTTCTACGAAATCAACCAATCACGTTTTGTGTAACGATCGTATTTCGTAGAGTGGGGAGTTAGAATAGCGAATGTTCGTTTTGTCTGAATGCACCTTGAGATAAATAAAATTACAAGAATGTAGTTCATACCAACTCAAAATCATACATTATTTTTTTCATACTTTGTATTTAGTACCCATCAAAATAACAAAGACTAATAAACGTACACGTACCGAAAGGTGCAGCGTGGGTAACCCCCCACAAGGTGAACTAATTTTTTTTTTTTATTTTGGCACAGCAAAGTGGCTCCACTCCACCTGATCGTAAGTGAAAAGTAGCGCCCAAATCGCGGCGGCAACGAACAGGAGACAATCAGTAACCTGTTAGTTGCCACCGCCTTGCTGGCCCGCTAGATGCTTCTTCACGCTTCGTTTAAAGGGTCCCGACTTATAGGTATGCGGATAGATGAACAATTCTTAGCGGCTTCTTAAGTTAGGAGACGATTAAGTATGAATAAGCCAAACTGCAAGTTAGCCTACCAATAGGCAAGATGCAGAACATTCTTTAAAGTGCAGGATCAAACTTGAAAGTTAGGTACAGAGAAATTTCATGAGAATTTAATAGTAAGTTCCAATTGAGAATGTTTCCATGAGAACTTATAAAAATGTCATCATCATATCAGCCGAAAGACGTCCACACATAGGCCTCCCCCAAAGATTGCCACAATGACCCGGTCCTGTGCCACCCGCATCCAGCGGACTCCTGCGACCTTCATCAGGTCATCAGTCCACCTTGTGGGGGGCCTACCCACGCTGCGCCTTCCGCTACGTGGTCGACACATAAAAACTTGTTACATTATAATTTTTTTTTATGTCGCAAGGCTTTAAAAATAAATCATACGGCATGTATCCGGTACGGTCTTGGCTTGAATAGATTATTTGTTAAATTTAGTTTCCAGAGAACATCCACTATGGAAGTTCCGCAACTTATGAAGCTTCTCCTCGGTACTATGAATAGAATAGAAAAAAATATTTTTTTATTCAGATAAAGCACACATTAAGGTGGTTTTATACCAAACGAGCGAAAGCTCATTCTATTCCCCATCCCCACTCTACGAAATTAACAAATTTCGACGAATAACGTTTTGTGTAGCAAACAAATTTCGTAGAGTGAGGATAGAATGAGCATTCGGGTGAATATCGTTTATTCGATACAAATGTGCTTATTTGTCATTTGAAGGTAGCACGGTACCTTACACAAATGACGAATTATAACATTGAAACGTTTAGAAACTTCGGCAAAAATGATGCCACCAAAATTAGGCGGTTGAAACGCTCAGAAATTCACCCATTCGCATCCATCTTTACAGAACAGTATAAGTAAATACAGTGGAAACATTGTCTGCAATGCTAAGCTAGCCTACTGTATCTCTCTCCTGTGTGCGGTTAGGACGTGTTAAGTTAAATTTATGTTACTTGGAGAATGTATCGGACGCGGTACAATGAATGATGGCGTGAACAAACAGATCCAGAATTACTGCTAATGGTGCTTAGAAGTGAGTAAGCGGACTTCTAGAACTTTCGTTTGTAGTAACGCCATCTGTTGGTTTTGCTAAGTGTCTTTAGATGTTGCATCCCAGGGGAATGTCGGGTACGTTACACCGTTCTTCGTGTACATCTAAAGGTGGGTTTACACTAAAGCTCATTCTATCCCCTACTCTACGAAATTAACGAATTTCGACGAATTACGTTTTGTGTAACGAACGAATTTCGTAGAGCGGGGGATAGAATGAGCGAATGCTCGTTCGGTCTAAATGTACCTTAAGAAAGTTACGAATACATTTTTTTCCTAGTTGCGAATGTAATGTTTGAATTAAGCTTACGTACGAAACGAACCTACACACAATTATAATATTTATAATCATATTATACATTTACGTCGAGTTCGCAACTCAACTATAATGAGCTCATAAGACAATCCTATAGGCAACTACTCTATAATAAATTTTAGCAATCGCGTGCTACCAAAAAATACATGAACGACACTTCGTTTCGGCGTATTTATTTCAATATTTAAATTTGTTTGCTTATTTCTATTGACTCGTAGAAAAAGTATTGTACACAATAGTGTGAAGGTGCATTTAGACCAAACGAGCATTCGCTCATTCTATCCCCCGCTCTACGAAATCAACGAAATTCAACGAATCGCGTTTTGTGTAACGAACGAATTTTATAGAGTGGGGGATAGAATGAGCGAATGCTCGTTTGGTCTAAATGCACCTTTAGGTACACCTAACTCTAACACCTAAAACCTAACTTAGATAATAAATGCGTCAAATATACATAAAATACTTACGCAAAGAATGTTCTTGAAAGTGCCTTCATACTGAAATAAAATCCCTTTTCATTAAAACAATATTTCTCCTCAAACTCTTTAAACAAAATTAAGTCTAGCATCAGGCGTACGTGATAAACCTTTTTTCATTAAAACGGGACACGGTTTCGCTCTAAAGATATAATAATTTTGCGTACGTAGGTTGCGTACCTCTGTGTTAAAAAATTAACTAACTTCGTATGTTGGGTGTGAGGCGTGGAAAGTAAAAAGGGATGGGAAAATACTAGTGTAAAGTATCGATATTTTTATAACTATAATTAAACGGTAAAAGTCACGTACTTAGTCACGTATTTAGTCACTAAGGGCGAGGTAAAACTCACGTACACGTCTTTGTTCACTAAGGGCGACATGTTTCGGAGAGCCTACATCTCTATTAGTCTCCACCAGCGCGACGCGTTAGTTTAAGTGTTTAGTTATGCTTATAGTTATTATGTCTCACGAAAGCTTAAGTTATATTATCGATATTTTTATTAATTGGACGTAGTTACGTGAAAACGTTCCAATCTACATGAGTTTGACATAAAAATTGATGACTTTTGCATTTTTGACAGAATGTTTAGATTTTAATGACAAACTCATGTGGGTTGGAACGTTTTCGCGCAACTACTTCCAATCATGGTTAGGCGTTTTAGCGAGAATTTTGTTTATTTCCTTAGCTACTCGAAACAGTTTAATTATTTATTAAGCATTTAATTCTGTAACCGTCCACAAAAATTCAAAATCAATGGGAAGGTTAAGTTACAAAATAGAGCGCCTTTTATGTTTTTTCTTAATTTTATTGAACGATATGGCTTTACTGATACAAAACTGATACTAAAACCTTCATGTTCAATCACTCTATCTATTAAAAGAAAGAACACAATCCGTTGCTTAGATTTAAGCATTTGTAGGGATAATATATTTTTGACTACGTATTAGATTCATCATCATTATCATTTATTTAAGAGCTTGGCTCTTGTCAGTGGAGTAATTATATTCTATTCTCTGCCTTTTCGTTCAGCTCTCTGTACGTATTAGATTGATTGATGTAATTGGTATTTGTTAATTAGTAATATATTTTTATTTTATCGATATCTACAGCAGATTTTCCTATGTTCCCATCCCTATTAGTTCATTGTAGCCACCTAATTACATTAGTCTCCTGAAGTCGACAGTATTACAATATTATAATATGTCTTCTATATAGAATCCTTCTTTGAGGTCTCGACAGAGTAATTTCACGTAGACTTTACCTTTGAATATCTTTAGATGGCTTACATATTCTCCAATAGGGTAACGTAATAGGAAGTATAAGACGGGTTTTGTCAATATAATATGAAACATGTACTCGAAATAATATCAATTAAATTATGAAATGCAATCAATGACTGATTATTAATACAATGAAATAGTCGTAATACTTTTTGTATACATGGGTATCAATTGAATAAAAAAAATCGATACTTTAATTTAAACTTGAATAAAATATTTCAACTATGTTTTAAATCATCAGATTATGTTTGAACATGAAACAAAAAGATATTCTTTTATAGACTTTACATAATTATCCTACTTTTTTTTTTAATTTGAAATAGGTTTACTCATGGCCACAGACTAGCCAAGGGCAGAGACGTGGCATTATTAACACGAAGAAAAATTGTATCCAAAATATATTATTGAAATGTATACGTATACGATACGTACACATTGTCCGTAATAATTTTGATTCTAATGAAATTAAAAATTCGTCCCAACCCACCACATACTCAAGTACGCTGTTACGGTTACTTGCAATTTCATGGCACAGTCATCAGAAATATGTAAACAATGCCAGATGCTCATAAGAACTCAGGCTGATGATGATGATGTACCAGAACGCCTTGGCAATAAAGTCCTATGTCCTTAGACAAATTGCCAATCGCTAACGCTTAATCGTCAATCGTAAACGAAAGGCAGCTAACTGTCTTTGTCGCACTAGTACGAAAGAGTGACAGAGAGAGAAAACTACGATACGCTACTAAGCGTTAGCGATTGGCAAATTGGCTAAGCATACTGTTCCGATATGTATGGCAAACTTGTTCGCTCCCATGCATATGATGTCGACTGTAGCATGACTTTACAAGTATCGGTAACGTGTAACACTTTGCAGTGTTAAAAGATTAAAGTTTTATATCATTTTTTTCTCACTATATGACCCAAGTTGAATAAATAAAATCTTTCATATTTGGAGTACCTATTTGGAAATTTGTATTCACAGGGAACTCCTAATGAAGTTTAGATGGTTAATTAGGCATTTCTTTCTGTTGTTTCAAACATAAGAGAGAAATAAGGAGAAATTACCTGAGCGTTTCCAAGTGGAAAATTCCTGCATTGTGTTATATGGTGTAGCCACCGTCATAAGTTGGTTATCCATTTCAACACTTCACTATTGTATTGTTGTTCGTTTTGAAACTATTCCTTTGATTATCGAAGGCTAGATTTCCTTTTAGGATATATAAATGATTGCGTTCTGGTTTGTTTACGCCGGAAAGATTAGATGTCATTGTTGACAAATGTCACAGGCTAAGTCACAGATAGGATATCTGCGCATATAAAGGTCTTCATAGACGTGCCGTACTGTTGCGGGCGATATATTATATTTTCTAATTTAGTATTTTACCTTTAAGTGGTTTATGGTAATCCGAAAATTCGTTTTGGAATTAATTTTGAATATTTCATTTGTCTGGTAATTATGAATATACAAATCGTTCTAGAAAGATCGATTTTGTCTATGGTTCTTCCTCGCCGGATGGAACCTGGAAGAGCTTTGTCACTTCGTAAACCGCCTTCGAGATGTGATCTTGCGGTATTGGTTTTTTCGGAGTCCTCGTTTTGAAATGGTGAGAATTCATTTGTAACAAGGAGTTAAAAGGCCGTAGCATATTTTGTTGTGGATCCGTGGTTAATATTTTTCGTATATTTTGTTGCAGCCGCGCCACAATGTAACCTAACTTAGCATCGTGTCAGCCGATCATGGCATAATTAGTTTTAATAAAGAAATGACCCATTAAGATTTGAAGTCAGTACCGTTCGGTAAGTTACAGTGTCTGTTTGCTGTGAAATAATGAATTAACCTTGTAGGTTATTTCCTGTTGGTTAACGTGTGTCTTTTTGTCTTATTTTAGCACCACTTTATCTGAGGACGTATTACCCTCACGGGAACCATTTTGTTAGCAAAGTACAATAGAAGCCCAGCTAATAAACTGGTAAGTGACTATTGATACGACTCCACGTCATAACGACTGGGTTGCGATTAAGAATAATTGGTAATTTGTCCAATTAAGATATTAACTGGACTCATTTTGTTCCAGGGTTTTTTTTGTTACTAGTTTTTTTTACTACCTTCTATTTTTATCAAGAAGTTCAACGCTGGTGGTTTTTCATCTGCGTCTCCTACTGTATTTGTCGAGGACCTACATTTCCTGTACAACCGGTGCCAGCAGCCTGTGTTTCCTGACCGCATTACGGGCTTGTTTCGAACCAGCAGGAGACGAAGTTACACCACACACCTACACACAGCATACACGGGTGATATCCTTTCCTTATTTTTTTTAAATACGTACTCACTACCTAAACGGGGCAAATAAGCCTATCTAATTTTATTTTATTAACGTGACACCAGGTTGAAGATAAGGTGTGAAATCTCTTTACCCTCGACACCCAAGTGTTTAACATAAATATTTAATTTTTAAGTTTACCTTTAAGGTTACAACAAGTTGTATGTTAATTCCTGATACCGGGTTATAAATGTTGAAATTCCCAAGAGGGAGGGATTTGTATTTAAGTATAAAATAAACCGTTTATAAAAGTTGCTCAATTGTTTTGCTTGATTGATCTTGTCATATACAAGCAAGAGTTTCGCTGGAGAAGGCGTCCATTTTATTTTAAATATTTTCCAGCGAGGCTCAACCCTTGGAGGGCCGACAATCCACACCCTGTTGTTAACTTCTTTTTAGTCTCATTGTTTTAACGGCCTGCTAGGTCCGTGTGACTTGACTTCCTATAACTGTGAACATCCCACAACTGAAGTAGGTTAAGATTGGGGATTCTGGATACTTTAAGTTTCCCAATTTATGTGACTTAAACCCACCGTGTCAAGTCTTTGTTTTTTTTTATAATATCCATATTGGAGATATTACAAACGTTAGGTTTTACTCGATACGTAAAGCAGGCCATCGCGCTCGCTCCAATAATATAATATCTGCGCGAGTGCAATAGAATAAACATAAAATAAAATAAATAAATATCTTGGGACATCTTACACAAATCGACCTAGTCCCACGGTAAGCTCACCAGGCGACGACGATATATAATACTTGTAGATAGATACGTAAAGATACTTAAATACATACACAGTCATGAGCATTGACCAAGGAACAAATATTTGTGATAAATAAATAAATATAAAATAAATAAATAAATATCTTGAGACATCTTACACAAATCAACCTAGTCCCACGGTAAGCTCAATTAAGGCTTAGAAGCCTTACTGAAAGTTCATCGTAATGGTTGGTAGACTCGGTCGGTAGCGGGAAGAGACGTCGTCCCTTACCACCCTGTATAATAGATATACAGGGCGTCCCACGGCGATGCCACATGGAGGGAAAGTACCTTAAATATCATAGATAGCGTATTTTGCTGAAAGAAGACTTTATCTTAATTTTAAGACTTAGTAAAATTGCATTCAAATTTTTTTGACTTTTTTTGAAAAAAAATTGTATGAAAAAAAATATCGCCTTGTCAGAGGAAACATACCTTAATTATCGTAAATGAGCATCTTACAGAAAGAAGACATTATTTCGATTTAAGAAACAAATTCCAACTTGTCTCCACATTTTTTTTGATTTTTTTTTTGAAAAAAAATTGTATGGAAAAAAAATATCGCCTTGTCAGAGGAAACATACCTTAATTATCGTAAATGAGCTTCTTACTGAAAGAAGACATTATTTCGATTTAAAAAACAAATTCCAACTTTTGTCTTCAATTTTCTTTTTGGAAAAAAAATTGTATTGAAATAAAATATCTCGACGTCAGAGAAAAAATACCTTAATTATTGTAAATGAATATCTTCCTGGAAGAAGACATTATTTCGATTTAAAAACAAGTTGAATTGCGTTTTAAATAATTTCATGGTTAACCCGGGAATCGAACCCACTACACGAGAACTCGTCTCTTTATCATGCACTTAAATTATAATTTATAATAAGGAAATGATGCGTACTTCTTAAGTGGGTACTGATTCATTAGTTTAAAAGGTACCTACTTTAAAATTAAAAGGATAGTTTTATGACATACGGAATTTTTTTCTAACAAATTTTCACATCAAATGAAAAAAAAATGGTCTGCCTTTTGTTTCCGACCTATGTTATTTAGCAAAAAATAATTCTCACATTGAATCCTTTCGATTGGTATGACAAACCTACAGGATATTTTTTTCTCGTGTAGCGGGTCCGATTCCCGGGTAAACCATGACATTATTTAAAATGCAATTCAACTTGTTTTTAAATCGAAATAATGTCTTCTTCCAGGAAGATGTTCATTTACAATAATTAAGTTATTTTTTCTCCGACGTTGAGATATTTTTTTTCATACAATAAAAAAAAAATTCAAACAAGCTGGAATTTGTTTTTTTAAATCGAAATAATGTCTTCTTTCTGTAAGATGCTCATTTACGATAATTAAGGTATGTGTCCTCTGACAAGGCGATATATTTTTTTTATTTCAATTTTTTTTTCAAAAAAAATTGAATGCAATTTTACTGTCTTAAAAATAAAATAAAGTCTTCTTTCAGCAAAACACGCTATCTATGATATTTAAGGTACTTTCCCTCCATGTGGCATCGCCGTGGGACGCCCTGTATACATAAAGATACTTAAAAACATACACAGCCATGACCAAGGAATAATTTTTGTGATAAATAAATAAATATAAAATAAATAAATAAATATCTTGAGACATCTTACACAAATCGACCTAGTCTCACGGTAAGCTCCACTAAGGCTTGTGATATGGGTATCAGGCGACGATGGTATACGGGGTGGAAAGGGACGACGTTCCATCCCGCTACCGACCGAGTCTAGCAACCATTACGATGAACTTTCAGTATGGGACTAACATCGAAAGCGTACATGGAAAATTGACTTTTCCATACTATTGAACTCTAACTAATCACTCACTTTGTATGAGGGGTTAATTTTTTTTTTATATTTCGATGTTGGTCCCATACTGAAAGTTCATCGTAATGGTTGGTAGACTCGGTCGGTAGCGGGATGGAACGTCGTCCCTTTCCACCCTGTATACAATAGATAGATACATAAATATACTTAAATACATACACAGCCATGACCAAAGAACAAATATTTGTGATAAATAAATACACAAATAATGCCCTCGCCGGGATTCAAACCCGGAAGCTTCGTAGGCAGGGTCACTAGGCTGACAAATGCGTTATGTATCGAGTAAAACCTAACGTACTCGTATCCTTTAGGTACCTTCTAACTCATGGTACAGAGACTGAAGTATAAGCACAGAAGGACACTTAAGTACCTACACCCTCGAAGCATCTTATAGGAATGATTGAATCAAGAGGTCTGTCGCGTGCGGAGTACAAAAGATTCCGGGCCACACGATCCACCCTACGAGTAATTAGGACCTTCGCAATTGTAGGTACCTTCATGTTTAGGTACCTATACCTAAATGAATTATGTACAGGGAAATATTATACTTCATTTCATATGCCAAGGCCCGATTCCACTTAAAACGGCCATAAAACGTTAACAATGGGATTAGTGATAACAAAAGAAACCTGGCTATACTTTCTGTAGTTGTATTTGTTTTTGTAGTTTAATAATCTTTTTAGTTTAATATTTCATATTAGTTGTTATTTGACTTTCTTTATGATTACATGTTGGTAAACAATTTTAATGTGAATTGAGTAAGCAATGTGAGCTCTCAAAGCCATACTTACTTTCCTAAAAAAATATTTGTTTTAGTCAAGGGAATATTCCCAGTAACATTGGGAATATTAGTTTAATATCATAGATTATACTTATCAGTGTCTAGGTTACCTAGACATTGATAAGTGTAATTTAATACTATAATAAATAAATGTATAAGTAGCATAACTGACGATTCGAAAGTGCTTGTTGCCAAGCCTACTCAATAAATAATTTTTGACTTTAACTTGACTCAGTAACAACCCTAGTACTTCAATGGATTTCGATCGCAGTTTAAAATGTCTGCTTATATATAGCTCAGATAAATAGGTGTAGAAATAAACTCCTAGGAAAATACTAGCAGAGCGATAGTAGTCTAACGGAAACGAAAACAATTTGAAACTGATAAAACTGTGACAATGGAACGATAACGACGGGTATGAATCGCTCATACTACGGGGATGATACGTAGTAGCGACGCGGATGATACGTGGTTGCGACGCGGATGCAACGGTCACCAAACTAGCACGGATACGACCACCAAACTAGAAACGATGTACACACGTTATAGTGGGTATAGTAGTCGGTGTCGTCTCACATACCGTGTCTGATACGTTCATGGTAGCTACGATACGGTCTAGTGGGCAGAGACCTTTAGTTTAAATTCAATTTTAATGCTTGTAAGTAATTTTAGTATAATTAAATTTTATAATGCAAATAATTTATTTTGGTATTATAGAATATTTTTACTGTTGGATATACATACTTATATTTTTCATGTTATTATTAGTTTGGCATTTGACACTATTAGTTATGTTTTAATACATATATATTTATTATCTCCAATAGAATCAATAACAAGTCTCAAATCCACAGCGCAGGCTTCGTCAAGTGGGAACAAAAAAAAATAGTAATAATTAAGCAGCACAAAACAAACAATAAAGCAATCCGCAACAGGCTTCGTCATAATCCCTTAAACTCAAAATCACAAACTACCGCTCCGAATCGTATCCGGCCCAAACGTTCCCATCACGCCTGCAGCGTTACCGCGCTGTATAGCTAACGAAATACGCTGCACCAGATACGACCCGGAGCGCGGATCACAGCCCCTGTCTCTAAGGCGGCGACCAACCTCCTTTATAAAATCCTTAGCCTCAGCTCCCCAGGGTCCCGCAGTCTCCACTGCTATCGGCACAAAATCGTACATAGGTTCCAGGGCACTGTACGTGTTTAAGCTTGGCCGCACTTTCAGCGGCCGATCCAGCTGATCTAACTGTGAGGCCAAGGTGAGATGGTGCGAACGTACTAACGCACGTTGCGTCCCACACCAAACACCGCCCCCTGCACCATGGAACCAAGGTTAGTCCGTCAGGCCTCTTACCATCAGTGCGAGACAGACCTGGAGGCTCCAACACACAAGGGATGTTCGCAGACACCAGAGCCCGGCGAACCGCATCATTGATTGCGTGGTGCCGCGAAAAACGCCCCGCACTCCTCGGACAACTAAGACTGTGGTGACCGTCCTCGCCCACCATGCCACCACAAATGCATCGGTGCGGCTCGCAGACTTTGCAACCCAAACGCAAGGCAACTGCCACTCTCAGAGAATCATTGTCGAGCAAAGTGCCCAACTGAGGGGAAGGCAATGCCTGAAGCCACGCTCCCGATTCCGGCGTAGATGCGGCCTTTAGACGCGCTAAGTCAGATCCAACTGCACCGCCTATTAACGTCGCACACATGGCCTTGCACAAGATATCATCCCATAACCTCTGAGAACAGGGATTGTCAGGACGTTCGCTACTGTGGCAGATCGCGGACCACCTAGAAAAAGCCTCGGCCACGAAAGGAATCTGGGCATTGTAGTAGTAGTAGTAGTAAATCACTTTATTGTACACAGAATATGTTACAACACAGTTATAAAGAAATGTAAGTACAAAGGCGAACTTATCCCTATAAGGGATCTCTTCCAGCTAACCTTTGAGAAATTGAGTGGAGATTCGAAAGTTTAGATAGACAAACTCACATGATGCACAATAAATAAATAAAATACATTATCTCTAAATGAATAGAATACACATATAACTTTTATCATAAAATACATAGACTACATATCAGTATACATAAATATTATACAAATGAAATATATAAAAAAAATAATAATAATAGAACTGCTAAAATGTCAGTGGATGCGATTCTACGTGCACATCGGCTAAATAGCCTAAAATTAAAATGTCTAATTTTTAATTATAATTTAGACGGCGAATTTAACAAGTGCTATTCCAGAACGTCACCCTGACTAAATTTAACCAGTTTTTAACCATATTCTAAAATTTCTAAGTTGAATCGAGTGTGTTGCTACTTTAAAAAAATAAGTGAACGAATGAATGAATGATATCTGTATGAAAAGTATAAAATAGTTTTTTATTTTGGGTTACATATGATAATTTAATAAGTTTTATTCCATTACATATATGTAATACTTGTTTACACATGTTAGACCACTAAAAAGTGACTTTTTTAAATTATGTGTTTAAAAATATTTTTTCCAATTTGAATGGGCATTTGATCTTGCCTCTGGTGATTCGGCAACTGGGTCAGGATGAGGGGTCATCAGCCACGGGAGAAGTGGGTAGCCTTTGTCCCCAAGAAGCCACTCCATCGCTTGATTCTGAATATACCGCCCTTCGAGGTGCTGATGCACATTACTGCTCCTCCACACAGCAGCATCATGGGTTGAGCCCGGATAGTTGGGGTTTACGCTAGTGATCCGACCTGTAGCATTACACACCACTTGACAATTTAAACTATAAAACCCCTTCCTGTTATAAAAAATATTACCTGGGGCAATAGGGTGGTTATTTTGAGGTTTGTGTATAGGCATGTGACTGCCATCTACCGCACCCAATGTATATGGCATTCCAAAATTGTCCTGAAACTCCTACATTGCCTTCTCTTTCTCCAGTCTGGTCACTGGGAACTTGATCCACTGTGGGGTCAACCTTTCTATAATAATGGGGCACACAGCTGCCAGACTGCGGCTTATTGTTGGTTGACTTGGAGCTAGTATATTAATTTCTCCCACAGCAGTCTGGTAACTGCCATGGACAAAATATTAGTGCACTTAATACCTTTAAATGTGGGGGCCCGGTCCCCACTCGTAGCGCATCGCCTTCACACAAAGTGTCCACTACGTGCCGGCCCAAGGCCCGCGATAGCCTAAACAATTTGCGAAACTTCCGCTCAGACCGGTCAAATGGATTAGACTCGTCTGGTAACCTCTTCAAAATCTTAAAATACATTTTTTCACCCTCGCCCTCGCCATACTCCCTCTTGTCGGCCACCACAGCAGCTATGACGTATTCTTCATCCATTTCGAAAATAATTATTTTGTAAAACTTGATGTATTTGTGTTATCCTTATTTTAAACGGGACTATTTTATTCGCCGCTAAAATTAGTCAGTTTAGCTTGACGTTTCTATGTTTTTGTTTTAAAAAGACATGTACTGAATAGCATTTAAGCAGCTAAGCCTAAATTGAATAGACCGCCTAAATTTAAGAAATATTTGATTATGACAGCTGCTCATAGAATAACAAAGTGGTTTAGCGACGCCTAAAAATAATTAGGAGGTTTAGCGGCCGCCGTAGAATCGCATCCAGTAATTAACCTAATCACCGTTGGTGGACAACCACATCTTTTTAATATTAGCCTTGAATGATGCCACAGACTGGCACTGCCGCAGGGATAGAGGCAAAGCGTTCCACAATTTCACAGCGTGTACAGTGAAAGACTTAGCATACGTTTGCGTCTTGTTAGGAGGTATAGCAAGGATGAGATTATGACTTGAACGTAAGCGATGATCACTACCTGTAGCTAGATAGCTAAATCTCTCTGTTAGATAAGGTGGAGAAGTAGGGTTAAAGAGTATGTTGAAAAGCAACGACAGGACATGCACATCTCTGCGCTGGCGGATCGGAAGCCAGCCGAGTTGGGACCGAAAGCTAGAAATGTGATCTTATTTCCGGAGACCAAATATGTACCTAATACACACATTCTGCAAGCGTTCCAGCTTACATAGCAGCTCTTCATTAGGATCCAGAAACGCAATGTCACCATAGTCCAGGAGAGGGAGCAAAAGAGACTGGGCCAGAGTAAGCTTGGTATGGAGCGGGAGGAAATTTTGTAAGCGCCTGAGAGAGTGGAGAGATCTAAAAATTTTTTGACTCACCTCTGCGATATGTGGCGACCAAGATAGGGTCTGGTCAAGGGTGATACCTAAATTCCGAACAGTAGAGGAGAATGGGATAGGAGTGCCGTCGAAAATTACGTTAGGTACCACCATCGCTGAGAGCCTACCTATAAAGTGAGAACCGCCAATAACAATCGCCTGCGACTTTTGCGCATTAACTTTCAAACCAAATTTATACGCCCAGCATCGTATGGTTTCTAAATCATAATTAATTTGACAAATCAACGAGGACAAATCATCAATACTAGCCGCTGCATAAATCTGTAGGTCGTCTGCATAAAGATGATATGAAGAAGTAAGTTCCGTAGTAATACCATTTATAAAAATTGAAAAAAGGAGAGGAGAAAGCACGCTACCCTGAGGCACACCGGCGGAGAGTCCACGCCAATCAGACAGTTTGTCGTCAACTCTAACACGCTGACGCCTGCCAAAAAGATAGCTGCGGAACCACGCTAGTGGAGATTGAGAAATATTAAGGGAGCGGAGAATAGCAAGAAGGATGTCAAAATCCACTGTATTGAATGCACTGCTGAAGTCAAGAAGGACAAGGACCGTGAGCTTTTTGCATTCAATATTAAAGCGAATGTCGTCGGTGACTTTAACCAAAGCCGTAACTGTACTGTGCCCGGGACGAAATCCTGACTGGAGAGGGTTAAATAGCGAATGTGTGTTGAGATGGGAAAGGAGGCGGCGATTTACGTACTGCTCAATAATTTTGGACAAAACTGGAAGAATTGATATGGGACGGTACTGAGTGAAGGAAGTAGGATTTGGAGTTTTAGGAAGAGGAATCACGTGAGCTAGTTTCCAAGATACGGGGAACGTACCCGTGGATAAGGAGAAATTAATAATGTTGGCGAGGATTGGGGAAATGAGATCAGCCACGAGCATAAGCATATCGATACTGAGGCTTTCGTTTTAATAGATTTAAGAAATTTAAGGGTCTCTTGAGCTGAAATATTACCAAAATCAAAAGGAGATATGTCAGGGTGTGTTGTAGCGGCAAGAAGTGATAAAGTTGAATGTTTATGAGATGGGTCAAGAATAACCGGTGAGATACTGAAATGTTCGTTGATATCATTTAAATTAAGATTAATAGAAGAGGAAGGTTGAGATTTGCCCACCCCTAACGACTTCAAGAAATTCCACAATTTAGACGGGGGACATTCCTCAATCGAATTGTGAATGTAACGTATCCTTGCTTCCCTACAGATTTTGTTGCAGCGGTTTCGTAAAGCGACATATTTTTGGAAATTTACGTCCGAGGGATTACGCCGATGTTTAATGCGAGCTCGATCACGCTTGGCCATTTGCAACTTGATATCCGGCGTAAGCCAAGGCGCAGGGAAATGTTTAACGCGCATTGGTTTTAAAGGTGCATGTTTGTTAAAGATCGCAAGTAATATGCTATTGAAAGTCTCAATCTTCATGTCGATATCAGCTAGACTCTCCAAGCTATGCCAGTCTGCATTGGATATATCGGCATGAAGCGCCTGCATGTCGATATCCCGCAAATTACGCCGCATAACAATTTTATGCTTCTTTTTAGGGGGACGAATTTTAAATGCAGCGTAAATTAGATCATGGTTGGAGAAACCAGCAGCATTAAGTTGTCCGTGAAAAGAGACTAAGTCGGGAGAAGAAGTTAAAATGATGTCTAATAGAGAAGGAGGGCCGTTATGAGGGAAGTGGGTGGCACTGAGAGGCAAAACACTTAGGTTTAACGAAGTTGCAAGTGAATGAAGCTTACAGGAGCGAAGATCATTTTTAAGCAGACACGTATTAAAATCGCCCATAATAATACAGTGATCAAACTGTGGGCATAAATCTACCAGAGTATCCTGCAAGGAATTAAAATAATTAATACTAGAAGACGGGCAATAAAAAACACCCAAGAGAACTTTAGTACAGTGAAGTGTGACTTCTACAAAAATATATTCGGCAGAATTTGAGTAAACTGAAGGAGATTGAGCCACTATCCGACAAACAAGGTTACTTTTAATATAAATTGCCACACCACCACCACGAATGGCTCCCGACCCGCCATCACTAGTGCCAATCCTGTCGTTGCGTATCAGATAATACCCCGGCAAAGGATATAAAGTAGAAGGGAGAGAGGGTTTCAGCCACGACTCAGAAATAAGAAGTGCATGAATATTACTATTGGAGCCAAAGGAGGAGAGTAGGTCAGAGTAATGAGCCGGCACACTCTGTGCATTGATGTGAGCGACATTAAAATTTTTAAACGACGACTCAAAAGTGCACTGCAAGCGGTCACCCAGGTCAGCCATGTCTGAAGCATCACTCAAAGAATCGTACAGAGTCACCATTACGAGACAAGATGCGAGTAACAAGCCCCAAAGTCCCATGAGCCGAAGCAAGGAATGCCACTACGCCCACTTCCCGACAGCGCCTTATCCCGAGACCACCATGACGAACCGGAAGAGATGCCTGACACCACTGAGAATCATTGAGTTGTACATTCAGAATTGACTCCAAAGAAGATCTAAGCGTGTCGTCCAGTCTTAATACAGCATCCCCGAAAAGCCAAGAAGGTGATGTCCTTAGGATATAGAGCATACGCGGCATTCCCAAACAACTTCACAGCAGGATAAGAGACACGTGTGCTGACAATTTATCTAAATGCACCTGGGCCTCTACAATCGCCAACCTTTTCTCCTCAAGAGCGGAACTAACCCCTTCCGGAAGAATGGGAGCGCCCAGTAAGCATAGGGATGACCTAGGTTGCATCCTCACACCCGGCAACAGCTCCTCAAACAGGGAAACGCAACTACTATCTGTAGAACAGCTGAAAAGCTCACATTTGCTTGGGTTAACACATCCTGCGGGCTACCACCTAAGGTCCCATCATCTAAGTACCACACATTCAGGCTAGATTTCAGGGTCGAAATAATTTTTTGAACCGCCAAACAAAAAACTAAAGGCCCTAAGGGATCGCCCTGCTGAGCACCAACTTGTGAACTTATCATGACATCATTAAAAAAGAAATTACTAGGAGTGTGGTAGCATTGGCGAAGGAACGGAAACAGTGATGGCACCCGATCCAATACTTCCTCGAGAATTGTGTCTCTCTCAATACTATCCTATCAATACCGTCAAGTGCTGGCTCCTTTAGTTAAACGCCGCGTTTATATAGACCAAATGTTTTTATATAAGCTTTTGAACAACCTCATTGACTCACCCACACTACTTGAAAAGGTGTTTCTCAAACTGCCTCGCCGCGTTCCCCCTCGGCACCCCCTAACATTTCATGTCAGTTTCTGTCATTCAAATTTTGCCAGAAATACTTTCTTCAGACGAGCTTGTTATGAATATAATTTAAACTTCATGAACCTCGATATTTTTTCACTATCATTCTTGAAATATAGTAGTGGTTTGCGGAACTTGATCTTTTCTTAATATTGTACTCGTAAATGTATTTTTCATTTGTCATGTTTGCTTAATCCATAGTATGCTATTGCATTACTATTGCATTACAATTTATAACTATGTTAGCTTATAATCATATATCTTCCTATTTTATTAGTTAACAATTTCTATCAAGATTTGTTTTCCCATAGAGCGCGCCGTAGATTATCGCGAAGGCGCCTATTTACCTATCCTGTACCCGAAATGTAACGAACATGTAGTCCTTATATTTTATGGAACTATAGGTCTGTTTGTATACCTTCATCATATGTCAAAACTTGTATGTGACTGTTTGTTTCCTAAATAAACTAAAAAAAAAAAAAAAAAAACTATTAAAAGCATTTTTTATATCGATCTTGAGAATAATAATAATAATATATTCTTTATTGTGCATAACAATTTAACAAAACAGTAATACAACAAGAAATAAAACATAAACAAAGAGTTAAGCAACAACAGGCGGTCTTATCGCTACACAGCGATCTCTTCCAGACAACCTTAGGGTAGTAGAATAATTACGTTAGGAATTTCCCGTAAAGGTAGCATAAACTATGGAGAAGAACTGGTTGCACATCAGTGTTAAAATATATACATAAACATAAATATATACAATTATAACTATAAATACTTAAACTATAAAAGTATTAATATACCTACACATATACATAATTAATATTATACTATTCATATAAAATTAATATAGATAAAATTGACAGATAACTTAAGGAAGCGACAGATAGTGTTGTTTGAGATGAACCTTAAAAATGGAGAGAGAGTTAGCACGTCGTAAATCAATCGGCAAAGCATTCCATAACCGTATCGCCTTGAAAGTAAATGAGTCGTACAAATATGAAATGTGTATGAATAACAACATGTTTGTCTTCATTCTCAAGCGCAAAAGATCTAGTTACATGTATGGCTGCTTCACATCCCTGGGCAGTTCCGAATCCTACCTGTACTAGCTGAAGATAACTTGACATCGCATTCCTGACCGCGCGACAACCTAGTTTAGCCGCCAAACGGCGCAGTGTACACCCTATGGCTATTGGCCGAATTCCGCCATCCTTTTTGGAGAGGGCACAGAGAGAAGCACCATAAAAATACGGACAGACAATGGGATTAAGCAAACCCCTCAGCAAGAAATTACAAAGCCTCGTAATACAGTCCAACAATCGAGGACCGTTGTTGCCAGCTGATGATGATGTTAGCTCCATGAGATGCTGAGGCCGCAATCCATCCAAACCAGCTGCAGAACCATTATAATAGGAGCCTAACGCGTCCCGTACCTCAACCGGCGGAACCGAAATTGAAGTATCAGCGACGTCAAGCTCCGGAGGGAACACGAGTGGTCTAGATGGGGACGGATGTTTCTCCTGCAAAGACCTAATGGTCTCATCATTCATAGGAGCTATCGGTGAGTTTGATAGAAGAAGACGAACCGCACCCCTCAAATCGCCGTCATTTACCTTCCCTTCTATGAGTTTGTACAACGGCCTGGATTTACGTGAGGTCTCGTCAGGGACATACAAGGAAGCGCTGTGCACATTTTCCTTCACCTTAGAAGTCAAGGATTTTCTCATATCGCCCTCAGGAACTCTCAGAGCAGTAAATGAAAATGACAGCAAGGAAAACCAATCCTCAGCTTTGTTGGACTGCACACAGAGGTCCATTATATCACACATACATTTAATACATATTATAATGTCATACCAGACTAAATGTACAAACAGCAACACAGCTAGGTATACACTTCAGAAATTGGAAATATTGTATGAAAGAGAATCACACTTACAGTCACATGTCAGTTACATATCACTTACATAGGAATGTTGAGCCACTTGGCAAAGGATGCAATTTGGTCGTGTAATATTATGGGTTCGGTATTTTTCGTTAGTAGGCACGATAGCGACATTTCCGATGGTCCCCGATGATATGATATGTCATCGAAACTTTGTTGCGTCAAAATTCAGTATTGAAAACTAGTTGACATAATAAAAATTCCTTCATCTACGAAAATTAAGAATTAGCTATCGGCCATTATTAGACGCTAGATGTCGTTGTTCCTAGTGGAAACTGGATAACGACAGTTCTTCATAGATTTGTCTAAAACCGTTTAGTAATATATTCATGTTTTCTTCCAAGGAGGTTGGAACTCTTAGGGCGCCTATAGAGAGACGGTGTGACAGACAAAACCCGTGCCGCGCATATGCGTTTTACACATATGTGCTGTCAGTACCTCTCGGGACGTCATGGGTATATAAACTATAAAAATATACCAAGAATGCCACATTGCTCTGTAATCTGGTGCAGGAACCAGTCTACGTACGTTAAAATAAACAAAATTCAAACGTTTCCTATCACAGGTAAGTAAAAAAAGTTATGTTAAATTCAATATAAAATTAGTATGGGCGAGAGACATAGTGAAGAGACACGACGCAGAATTTGTTATCGATAGTCTATGTAAACTCTTACAACTAAACGGTGTTAGTAGAAATTCAAAATTTGTTCCCGAGTTACGGACGTTTCCTATGTATAAGTAAGTATAATTATGTGTATTTCTCTATTTAAGTACATATATATATCGTCGCCTAGCACCCATAGTACAAGCTTTGCTTAGTTCGGGGCTAGGTTGATTTGTATGAGACTGTCCCCCAAACATTTATTTATTTATTTATATTTAGCAATAATATAATATTTATCTAGAGTGCAGACAATGAAGCAACTATACAAAAACATATAGTTTAAGAAATTCTGACTTAATTTTTAGATTTCCTATAGAACCATGTGTCAGAGAACGCTGCATAACGGCGACTGGAAAGTTGAACTGGTTTCCGCAAAAACACGACACAATTTTTTCGGACCACTTCCAAAATGACTGTTTTGTAAAAACAAATCCAAGATCTATATTGTCATCCAATGCCTGTCCAACTTTAAAACTCCATCCTGCGTTTGACAAGGTAAGTTAGCTTTGCTAAATAATTTTATTATGTTTTAAAAGTAAAGTACCTTTTAAAGGATTTCTGATGTTATCTGTTAATACATATTAATTTAAGTATGTCATTTCCAGGTGTTTCTTGTCCCAAGTAACCCATCTGATAATCTTTCAAGAAAACGTAAAACGGTACAATTTACGAATTTAAAAATATCTTTATACATTTATACATCTAGTTAATCTGTCCTCATATATAATACCTAAATTACCTAACCATCTAAACTCCTTACAGTTGATCGTTTAATTTTAGTTCCCATTTATAGTTATAATTTTAATTTAAGCACCTATGATATACCTACATTTTCTTTTTGCGTTTTATAACGTAATATAAGTAGATATAGTTTGCACACCTTGAACAAACAAACCAATGCAAAGGTAACATATATAACTAGTCTTAAGACCGCCTGTTGTTTAACCTCTGTCTAGCCTTACCCTTAACACTTGTTGTTTAACTTTAACCTTAAAGCTAACAACTTAATGTAAGTAGGTACTTATTGTAAATATAAATTCAGATAAATGTATAAATTTTACTGTTTTTATATCATTCATAACGACATCATTTTAGTGAGATTTTAAAAATGAGAATGTTTGAATAGCTTTTTTCAAGTAACATTTTTAGTCAAATAACTGTTGGTTTTAATCTATCGATAAAGATATCGAACCATACCACAACACTATTTACATTAACATGTCAAAATTACCTGACACGGTCGATTTCTATGAAAATGACAGCCAAGGCCGCCTCTATCTATAAGGTTACACACTAAAGAGGTCCGTGCTCTGTGTTTTCTTCAAATCGGATGCCATAATTTATCTGACATTAATAGGCGAGGTATTTTTTCAAGTTAAGATATTTTTTGTATAAGTAGCCATGTTATGGGGCAATTTAAAATTATTTTTTTAATTGACAGAGACAAATGCTGTTGCTGTCTTTATTATTATTCGTCACATCTCTTAGTTGACGTTAGTTGAATACTTATGTAACCTTTGTGGAAATATGGTAGATTGACGTTTGAATCCTTTAATCTGTCAGTAGCCATACAAATGTTTAATAGAGACTTCATAGTTTCTGTCTCTTTGAAAAAATATCTGACAGTGACAGCCGTTGAAAGGAAAATGAACGAAAAATTCTACATAGCAGCTTAGCAGTCAAATTACCGGCTCTGAAGTTAGATTGACGTCTCCAGGACTAAAGCGGATGTTATATATAACGTAACTATAGTAACGTCAGCTTCCGGAAAAATCGCGTTCAATCATTAGATGAACGTATTTGTTATTACGTAACCATGGTAATGTCACCTTCCGAAGAAACCGCGAGCGATCATTGGTTAACCGTAGCAATGCCGCCCCATTGGTCAGCAGAATTCGGCCGAAGTCGTGATATCAGTCTCATAAGATTTCGGAACCCGATTTGTATTATTCGACCAAGTTGCGAACAGTGCGAACAATCAACATTCCCGTGTATTATTTAATTTGAAGTTGACATAATATAAATATGTTCATCTCTTTCATTTTCTCTCTGCTCTGTGTTTAATGGTCAGTTAGGAGCGTTGCTGTTTGTACTAACTATAATATTATTTGTATGAATTTTAAGATATTTCACTGAAAATGAATAATTTGGATTTAAATTATATTACTTTAATAATTTGAAAGTATAACACTAAAATAAATAATTGTTGTCGTTGTTTGTTATACATCATTCTTACATCGAATTATAATTGTACTAATACATATATAATACAGTAAGTGGTGCTACATGTTAGGCCTAACAAAGAATATTTTTGAATTTCAATCACCTATGGCGTGCGACGGAATAATTTAATGTTAAAATGCATGGCATAATGTCCAATATGCATTTATATCGCACCCACAACCTTATCGCTTCCGTATGCACTGTTATCGCAAACAATTTTATACCTTAACATGACGTCGTAAAGTCAGTTTTATCGCTGTGCTGTGACCGTAACAATAGTGATGTGCATGGTTTCAATTAGAATGGAACTAATGATTGAAATTGATTTCTAGACACAACTCACGATTAATACCACCCTCTCGATTAAAACTACACTCATCTGGTCCTTTAAAAATGTCGATAAAATTATATAATAAATTACCTGAAAAAATTAAAAAAGAAGAGAAATTTCATATTTTTGTTACTAAATTAAAGAAGCTAGTAACTAAAACATACTATTCTGTGAATGAATACCTAAATGACCAACTGTTACAGTGATTACCCAGTGAAAAAACTAAAATTGAATTAGTATAAGTTACTTTTAAGATTTGCCAATATTTACATGCCCTTAAGGGGCTCATGTATGATACTTTTATTTTGTAAGATCCTATGTACTACATGAAAGAAATAAATTACTTGATTACTGATTACTTGATTGAACATAAAATAAGAGACTAAGTATGATTTAATCAAACCGACCATAAAACATGCGGAATACTTTTTTTTATATTTTTTTATTTGAAATAGGCTTACTAATGGCCACAGACTAGCCAAGGGCAGAGACGTGGCCTACGATGGAGTGAGTTTGCCCAGAAGGTGCCTATTCATCCTTGACTTGAAGGTTGACGGGTTATATGATCTCGAAAATATGGACACCGGCAGGGAATTCCACTCCTTGGCAGTGTGCTTAGCACATGATTGGTATGTTAGTATGTCGCCGCGAGATAGATTTTCCATCTTTTACTAACTATTACGAGTAAAAGTGGGATAGATAGTCTATCTCACGGCGACATATTGTCGCATTTATCCTGTGGCCTATTTCACCATAATTACAAGTCTGACAATTGTAAAATATCACTGTTACTGACGTCACAGACCTCCTTAGGCTACGGCTACCGCTTACTATCGGACGGTCCATGTGCTTGTTTGCAACCAACATAAAATTATTACTAATAACGTTTTTGAATCATTAATAAACTACTTTTTATTTTCCGAAACCTGTGACAATTGTCGCAAGGTTTAGTACAATTTTCATTAAATCTTGACATGAGGTTTGGCTTATGTCGGAATTTCGCTACAATTGTCGTGTTTTTGTGACAATTGTAATTTTGCTTCGCAAAAAAGTAGTTGTTTACTGCTAATTTACTACAGTTCCTGCACTAAATTTTATGTTGGTGGTAAACAAACGCACGGCCCTTCCGATGGTAACCAGTAACTGTAGGCTATAGACGCCCCAGATTGGAGAAACAGTAAATTTACAATTGTAGCACTTGTCAATGTGGTGAAATTGGGGCCTGTGCTAAGCCTACTGGACGCATAAGAAAAGAAGAAGAATTATATTTGTTGTCCCAAATACCTATTGGAAATTGACTTATACTATTAATATTTATCAAACGGGTTACTCACGTAATTTAAGTCCATAATTGCTCGACATGTTTCGATCCATTTAGAGGATCCTCATCATGGAGTATACGGGTAAGGCCGCGGATTTTGACGAATGTGACACAGACATAACATAAAAAAAATACGTTACGTTACCACAAAACGCAACGAAATAAAGCTCAGCTCATACTGGTATGAACTCTGATGAAATAAAGGTCGTAAAAAAAAACATATTTTTATCACTAAATAGTTGCTTTAATCAGATATAATAATCAACCCATATAATGTAATTTCTCATTCTTAGTAATTACTTAAATTAACAGTATTTATAAATGTTTAAATGCCATAATCTTTGGAACTAAATAAATCACCATAAATGCTTAAATGGAAATTGAACTGTTATTATTATTAATTAACACTATTAAACGCGTTAATAATTATACTGTATTTCATTAGCCCTAGGGGGGTAAAATTACCCACTGGAAAAAGCTAATTACTTAAAAAAACGCAAATCAAAATACCTAAATAACAAAATAATTTGATTTGTTTCGCAAACACTTGTTACAGTATGCTGTCATTCAAAATCTAATAAAACTCATTGAAATTAGTAAATTTCTGTGTGCACTTCCCTTTACCACATATTTTCGTTACGTAACATAAAAAATGCGTTACGTTTTGTAAAAATGTAACGTATTCGTAACATAAGTGTAACGTATATTTAAAAAAAGGTTGATTATCTTGGTAAATAATTGCAATCTGAACATAATAATACATGCTACTGACGTTTGAAACTAAACCCTTTCGTATGAAAAAACAGCCGTTTAATAATAATCACTACTTACCGTAAAAATCACACTACCACTTTAGACGTTTTTTGCTAAAACTTTCGCCGCGTGCACTGTGACAACCATTTGTTAACGAATTAATGGGAGTGAGTGTGCCTATGGGTGTTGCCCTACTAGAATAAGAGTTCCTAGTGTCGATAAACAAATTTCTACCAACATTGGCTTAAATATGACCTTAAAAAAGCGTTACGAAAGTATCGTAACGTAAGTTTGGAATTGGTGACCCAAAAAGTAAAGGGAAAGAAAACAGTAAAATTGTTCACATATCATAAGTCCTTAATGAACGAAGCAATCGTTTATCATTATAATTTGGTTTAAAATCAAACATTTAATGCTGACAAGTTTAATAATATGAAAAAAAAAGGTTTTAAGTACTCGTAGTCGAAAAAATTACTCGACTTACGTTACGTTTTTGGCAGAAATATTTATTTATTAATTTTAAATAAAGAGCTAAATTAGCTATTTCATTTGATTACATGTAACTGAGCATAGGGGAATATTTTAAAATTGATCAGAGTTCTCTAGATGTTATCAGTTTTGTTTTATGAGCAAGACAAATTTTAAGCTCCGAATTGGTCAAAATCCGCGGCCTTACCCACACGCGAACAAAGCAAAAAAAGTTATAATTCTAAAATATAATATACCTAGGATCTTTCGTGTTAATTGTCACTGTGACAATATATTAAATATATAAAATGAGTTAAGAACATCATCTATATGAGTAAGAGTTGTCTCATTTTCAATCATAGTTTCAATCAAACTAATCTACTAATATCCAGTATAAATTGATCTATCATGCCATATAGTTGGTTCCCCTTTTGAGGTCTTTATTTAAAATGGTTAATCAAAAGGGAAAACAGGGCTTAACCTAAGGCCTAATAAAATTGAGCTGTGGAGGTCTTCTTATAATGGTTTTTATAGAAATTACGTTGTTACTAGTTTAAAATGAGCTGCGTTATAGTTATCGCTTCAGGTTGTTTTGATAACATGGGTTATTAAAGTTTCTAAAACAGTAGTAACATTAGTAACTATATGACTATGACCAGTCAGAGAAATATCAAGTTAATTTAAACTTTCACGATTATCACTCTTATTTTATCAACAAACTTTTACTTTTCGCGTAAACTTACGTTGAATATTGTCTTGACGTTTCAGGCATAACGTTACATCCCTAGTCGCAGGCAGACTGAATTAATACATAAGGTCAATCCAGGTAAGACCATTTGTCAGGAAAGTCCGTCTACCAACTAATTTCTATTCCTAACTCAAAAGTATAAAATGCATACGACGGACTTTCCTTAAAAAATAAACGTACTGGTGGTAGGACCTCGTGCAGGGTCCGCCCGGAAGGCTACCACCGTCTTTCCCGTTAACTTGCCGCTAAATAGTTAGTACTGTGTTTCGGTTTGGGGGTAAGATAGATTACTAGCATAGAGGCAATCCATCTAAGTCCTCAGAGTAGGCAGCACATAGGCGATGTTTTGGTCACTATGTCCATGGGACTCAGTTCCTGCTTTAGGTCAGGTGGACTGAGAGCTCAGTACCTTCGGCACATAAAAAAGAACTTACCCACACTGATCTTACATAATATTCAACGTATATTTTATTATTAACTCCTTAAATTATGAATAAACCGCTCATTTATTAAAATCAAAAGCTCCAGTATAAACTAAAAGCGGTTTAATTCAGCATTTCGGTTGTCAGTGCAGTCTCACCCGACCCGTCCCACAAAGATGAGTTATGGCCCTGCAACTTACCCGTCTGTTGACGGTTTATTTCATTATGAAAGGTACCAAAGATTAGAATAATTCCTAAAATATTGTTTGTAGTATTTGTATGAAAATCCTTGATACGAGCGGGTTCAAAATAATGCCTAAAAATATTCTTCTCAAGAATAAGCATCGGGCAGAAGTCAAATCATCACCTTTAGTAAATCAACCAATTTCTGGTGAAATTTCTATCATTTTCTACAGCGTGTGTATTTTATCATCATCAGCCTATGACAGTCCACTGCTGGACGTAGGCCTCTCCTATAATATTAACTATGCGTATAGACGCATTAGGAGGTAAATGCCCATAATCACCACGCTGGGCAAGTGGCTTGGCGATCGCAGTAATGTGTGCACTATGATGACGCTGCTGCCCATCATCAATCTTTTATCAAATTGTGGTCAGTGACACTTCAATCCCTTAGTCGACTCTTACGACACCCGAAGGAGGAGTGGGGATGGTGACAAATGTATTCTTACATTTCTTACTGCCGTCACCACACGGCCAATTAAATTTAATAATAATATCGAAAATTGCAAAAACACGAGTCAAACAGTATTTTTAACCTGTTCGTATCCAATTACTATCCTAAAACGCAGAAATAACTTTACACGAAGGGGTTCGCAGACGTCTAGGGTGCAACGTTCATTCATCAGAAATATCAGAACGGCCACGATGTTCAAAAATATGTAAACGTGCACTCTATCGCCATGATAATAGAGGTTTGATCAGATATTTGTGAACACTTTGGCCGTTGCAATATATTTGGTGCCGCGTATAAAGGGTATCAAGTGACATTTCAATAGGGTGGGGTTGCTCATGTCGATCGATTGTGTATTTAGTTTTTACAAGTAGGTAGGTACAGTCCGTGAACTCTTAATAACAAACTCTTTAACAAAAAACAAAACAGACTTCAAAGACTAAATAGACTGCCATTGGTTTTTGGTTTCTCATCAAATCCTACTTTCTGAATGCAAATTCTTGTAAATGAATAAAAATTACCAGAAGCACCATACCTATAACATTTGAACAGATCCCTCGATTTCTCCGAGATCCCATTATCAGACCCCAACTTGGTGCCAATGGGACCACGTTTGAAAACTAAAAAAAAAATTTTATCGGTTCATGATTCTTGGAGATATCGGGTAACATACATTAAAAAAAAATCAGTCGAATTGAGAATCTCCTCCTTTTTTTTAAGTTGGTTAAAAAAACCTTTCGTATTTAGGGTAAGATCGGACAAAATCGTGTAATAGAAAATGACAGTGCAAATTACTATGGTTGAGGGATTCTATCTATTTCAGCTATCTTATTCTGTTTTCAAATTATTTCAGAACGTTTTTCAAAATTGCTGATTCCATTTTATTTAAATTATGACTAAAAGTCTAATCGCAATATAGGGCTCTATACCATCTACCGAATATAGGGTAGGTAAATTGCTGGTAACTGGCCACCGTATATAAAAATGAACTCTATATACTTATAATTAGAATTCATGTTGGAAGATGGAGAGTGATTGACATTTAGGTACATAACACATCGTTTTAAAATGAATTAAAACAATAAACACATACAGTTCATTTTTAAATAAGGTGTCCAGTTACTGGAGAGTGGCCAGTTACTAGCAATTTCCCTTAAGCATAGTGGTACAAAAATAAGGCTTATTTTGTATTGATGATAGTTATCTCCTTAACTTTTTATAGTTATTTTTCTTTTTGTGAATAATCAAGACAACAGAACAGCAGTATCACCTTCGTAAAATACCGCCGCTTACCGAAGTCTCTTCTAAAATTTCGGTAATAGAGTTTGATTGGAAAATGATGAAGGCGTGTGAGATGTATGAGCGTGTCTTGTTAGCAGATGCCTTCACTTCTGGCACAGATTCTAGAAATTTATAGTAACTGTATCATAAGTTTTCAAGTATAGGTTACGTTAGGTTTTACTCGATACGTAAAGAATTCTGTCGTCTCGCACTTATTCAGTGGAGCTAACGCGATGGCCTGCTTTACATTTAAACCCGAACATTTTATAATTACAATTAAACCGCTTAATCACAGAAATGAATATACACTAGAAGAAGCAAATGTATCTACTTCGCGTGTCCGAACTCAGTGGCAGCCATTGAGATGGCCATTTCTAATGACAGTCCACATACGTCAGCTGTTGCAGCCGCACGTAAGAAAAAAAAAGCCTCATTGCATGATAATTAACTGCACCAGCCCAAATATTGCCAGCGCACAAAAACAAAAACATATTTCCCATCACACGTAAGTAATTTTTAAATAATATTGTGCGTGAATTCATTTTTAATAATTTTTTCCGTATTTTTATTAATGCCTCCAAGGATGTACCTAAGTAAACTATAGAATTACGTTACAAACCGGCGTTTACATTGCATTGCTGCGTTTGCTTTAAGCGTTTGATCGACCATGTGTGTGTTAAAGAGATGATAAATATGAGACTAGCGATACTCTCGCGTATCGCTTCGACTTCGTAGTACAGCTCATTTCTCATTCGTTCGTCAAATTTAGCGACTAGTGTTGTTCGTTCTACAATAAATAAATAATAGTGAGAGAGCGAGCCCACAGATATAAAATCTATGTGTACGAGAGAGACGGCTGCATTGTTACGAGGCGGAGGGGCATTGTTGTCTTTGAATCGTTTAGGTTTTCCCATCACTAAATGCCGACCGTGACGTCTCAGTGATAGCTAAAAAGTCGGCACGCTTGGTTCCTATACAAATGGCGCTACTTATTTACTTCATCTACTGAATATCTAAATCTGTGCGTTTAATTATATTTACAGTTTTACAGTATACCTGTTATGTCTCACGAAAGTTTCAATCCGAAAATTTTAGGATTATTTTTTTAAATGAAATGAAGCTTATTATCAAAGCTAGTTACGTAATTAGATAGTTACCAGTTGTAAGTACCTGTCGTAAATGAACTATTTGTAATTATTGGGCTTAAGAGGGAGTAATTACGTAATTAGGCTTTTAAAAATATTCTACAGTATAAACTCGAACTCGAAATAAATTGGATTCCTTTTTAACAACCTCTAAACGCTCTTCGGTGCGTAAGTAATTACTCATAACAGTAAAAACGCTTCAAACAAGAGTTCTGAATACTTAAGCCTTTAAGGCTCTATTTCATCATCATCAGCCTATGATAGTCCACTGCTGGACGTAGGCCTCTCCTATTAACTATGGGTATAGACGAATTAGGAGATAAATGCCCATAATCGCCACGCTGGGCAAGCGGATTGGCGATCGCAGTAATGTGTCCACTATGATGACGCTGCTGCCCATCATCAATCTTTTATCAAATAATAGTCAGTGACACTTCAATCCCTTAGTCGACTCTTACGACACCCACAGGAGGAGGTGGTGACTAATGTATTCTTACTGCCGTCACCACACGGTCTAGGCCACTAGGCTCTATTTAACAAGAAAATAAACCGCTCCGTTGCCATATCGGTAGGCACCGAGTAAGGTTACAGAAAGAATACACTTGTCACCACCCCAACTCTTTCTGTGGGTGTCGTAAAAGAGAAAGAAAAACAGGCCAAATGCGAGTCGGAATCGCGCGCCAATGGTTGCGTACCATTATCTATATATATAAACGGCAATGTCCTGACTGACTGACTGACTGACTGACTTAAATCAACGCACAGCCCAAACCGCTGATCCTAGAGAGTTCAAACTTAGCATGTAGTTTCTTTATAATGTCTAGAGGCGCACTAAGAACGGATTTTTGAAAATTCATCCCTTAAAGGGGTTAAATGGGGGGTTAAAGTTTGTATGGGGAAACAAGATTAGTTGAACTATTTTATTCGAAACTTCACAGGAATGTTTTTAATAATAAATAAGTTAACACATGTTTCAGGTTTTTTGAAAATTCATTCCCTATGGGGGTTAAATGGAGGGTTAAAGTTTGTATGGGGAAATAAGATTAGTTGGGCTATTTCATTCGAAACTTCACAGGAATGTTTTTAATAATAAATAAGTAAACACATATTTCAGGTTTTTTGAAAATTCATTCCCTATGGGAGTTAAATGGAGGGTTAAAGTTTGTATGGGGAAATAAGATTAGTTGGGCTATTTTATTCGAAACTTCACAGGAATGTTTTCAATAATAAATAAGTAAACACATATTTCAGGTTTTTTGAAAATTCATTCCCTATGGGGGTTAAATGGAGGGCTAAAGTTTGTATGGAGAAATAAGATTAGTTGGCCTATTTTATTCGAAACTTAACAGGAATGTTTTTAATAATAAATAAATTATCACGTATTTCAGGTTTTTTGAAAATTCATTCCCTATGGGGGTTAAATGGAGGGTTAAAGTTTATATGGGGAAATAAGATTAGTTGGGCTATTTTATTAGAAACTTCACAGGAATGTTTTTAATAATAAATAAGTAAATACATGTTTCAGGTTTTTTGAAAATTCATTCCCTATGGGGGTTAAATGGAGGGTTAAAGTTTGCATGGGGAATTAAGATTAGTTGGGCTATTTTATTCGAAACTTCACAGGAATGTTTTTAATAATAAATAAGTAAACAAATGTTTCAGGTTTTTTGAAAATTCATTCCGTATGGGGGTTAAATGGAGGGTTAAAGTTTGTATGGGGAAATAAGATTAGTTGGGCTATTTTATTCGAAACTTCACAGGAATGTTTTTAATAATAAATAAGTAAACACATGTTTCAGGTTTTTTGAAAATTCATTCCCTATGGGGGTTAAATGGAGGGTTAAAGTTTGTATGGGGAAATAAGATAGGTTTGGCTATTTTATTCGAAACTTCACGTGAATGTTTTTAACAATAAATAAGTAAACACGTGTTTCAGGTTTTTTGAAAATTCATTCCCTATGGGAGTTAAATGTAAGTTTAAAGTTTATAAGGAGGAACCAGATTCGTTGAGCTATTTAATTCAAAACTTCATAGAAGTGTTCTTGCCACTGAAGATGTAGGTACTTATCTACATACCATGTTATATACGAGTATTTTACCTCGAGTACTGATATTTTTAAAAATTTTACTCCTTAGGGGGTAAAAATGGGGTTGAAAGTTTGTATGAAAAAAAGTTCAATTTTAGATTAAGAAATTTTATGTTTCGTAAACTAATTTAGAATAAAAATCTAAGAAAAGTAATCTCAGGATTTTTCAAAATTCACCTCTTAAAGGGTTGAAATGGGGCTCCAAAATTTGTATGGCGAAACAAAATTAGTTGTCTATTTTATCCGAAACTTCGCAGGAGTATTCTGTAAATTAAATTAGAACATAAATAATTAACTAACTTAAATTCATTTCTTTTTTTCGAAAAACTAACAAACAAAGGTTAATTATTTATGTTTACTTCTGGTTCTAGAAATTCCAAATTTAGCACGTAGGTTTCTTTAAGGGTGTAGGGGTGGTATAAAAAAATTAAGTCAAAATTCACACCCTAAGGGGTGCAATGATGGTGGTCCATGGTTTGTATCAGAAAACTTGATTATTTAAACTATTTTATACGAAACTTTACAGAAGTATTCCTAAACATAAAAGTATTAAGACGTGTTTTATGTTTTTTGAGAATTCAACCTCTGAAAGGGGTGAAATGGTTAAACAGTAAAAAACATCATGGATATCGTTTCTATGGTTTATCGAGTCACTGTGGTGGGGTCCTGATTGACTGACTCATCACCGGTTTAAATGTTTTGGCTTGACTATTCTAGCATAAGAGAAAAGGACGTAGCCTGTTGCGGATTACATTATTGTTTTGTAGGAGGGTGAATATCTGAGCGTTTCAACCGCCTAATTTTGGTGGCATCATTTTTGCCGAAGTTCTAAACGTCTCAATGTTATACTTCGCAATTTGTATAAGGTACCGTGCCTCCTTAAAATGACAAAGTAGCACATTGTAACGAATAGAAACTTTGAAAAAATTGTTAGGTTAAAACTGCGACCATTGCGATCCCACGCAGAAAGGAACGGTTATTAAAATAGGTTTGAGTTAGGTTACATCTGTGACCCCACACATAAGCGAACAGCTATCCAAGTAGGTAGGTTCAGGGTTAGTTTAAAACTGCGGAATAAAAATTACTAAATTTAAACCAAACTAAAATAAAAACCTATAAAGGAAAATCTCCATTATAACCTAAATACAAAATAACTCAAGTACCATTCAAAATTCACAAATTTAAATTTATCGGAAACTATTCCTTGACAGAATGACTTGTCGATGAAATGAAAATACTTGAACCGTTGTCTTTGAAACAACATTCGATTAAATATTTGTGGCATTTAAGGCGAAACTAAAAAAAATATCACAAAATTAAAACTTATTTAGGCCACTTTTGAATCTCCTGAGAAAAAAAAAACAAAATAGAATTTATTGTTCGCAGGATTCCGTGTAACATGTATATAACTACATGCGGCCGAAATGGTAACCTCCTTCTTTTTTGAAGTCGGTTGAAAACATTTTTTTTTTCATAGAAGTCCAAAATCTACGCGTGCGAAGCCGCGGGCAAAAGCTAGTAAAATTATAAAAAACAGTTAAATCAATCTATCTCAAAAATGGTACCTATACATACACGGTGCTCGTGAGCATTCCGAAAGATTTTAATGCTGGATTCCTGACCACATTTAGAGTCTTTGATGTTATATAAAATTTCCTGGATTCGGCTTGGTTTCAGAGATAATCAACCTTTTTTCGAAATAAGTTTTTCGACGTAACTCGTCATTTAACTTCTTTATGATTACAATGCCATCACAATGTGTTCTAATATTACCACACCTTTTGCCTGACAATCAAAAAATACGAATAGACTTGACGAAATAACCTGTATCTAAAAAAACAATTGAAATAATTAATTTAAACAAATTGTTGTTATGATAAAAAGTACTGGAAATGTTAAGAAGTATTCAAAAAGACTAAAAAAAAGAATAAAAAATTTTTTTTTTGGTGGAATTGACTTTTGTCTCATAAAATTTTATGTTTATTTTGATGCCTAGAATGCACAGTTAAAATCTTTCGCAATGCTCGCGAGCACCGTGTATAAGATAATTTAATCAAACCAAAAATCGTTGAAAGAGTTTATAAAGGTGCATTTAGATCAAACGAGCATTCGCTATTCGATCCCCACTCTACGAAATCAACGAATCGCGATTTGTGTAAACATATAAATTTCGTAGAGTAGGGGGTTAGAATAGCGAATGCTCGTTTGGTCTGAATGCACCTTTAGAGCTTTTTTTTTTAATTTTATACCGCGTAGTTCAAACAATATTAAAGTCTACCCCTCAGTTACTATGTATGGTGCGGGAAGTCTACTTATTCATTCCTGTCATGTAATTTTAGTAATTTTACTGAGAACTGTAGGCTTAGCACAGGATTAGTACGACAATATGTCGCCGCGAGATAGACTATCCATCCCTCTTTTATTCATATACCGAGTTAGTAAAAGATGGAAAATCTATCTGGCAGCGACATACTGACATATCAGTCATGTGCTAAGCATACTGAAGGCTAGTTTCGTATCAAAATTAATGAAAAACTTTCTTTAATTCATGACTTAACATTTTTTTCTCGTTCGTCGTTAGGCATTATAGAATGTACTAGAATAACCTGTCATGCCTGGTTAAGAAGGGTGTCTAGATCTGATTCGCAAAGCCTAAGTTTCATTCGCTTGAAAATAACCAGTATAAGTATGACTAAGCAAGTATTTGTCTCTGTCACTCCCACGAAGGCGTCTACGGTGTGATAGAGACAGAAGGTATACCGCGTACGATTGACGTATTGCCTCCCTCACACTTACAATCGAATCTACAAGTGCGGGAGAGAGGAAAAACGTCGTTTGTGGTAGACTTTCAGCAGTGTTATTCACTAAGGAAACCGCCTCGCTAACAGCGCTGTGTCAGCGCTGCGGCAGCGTCGAGCCTAAAAATGGTATTCACTAATGTACTTTAAACGACACTAGCGCTCGGCGACAAATGCGGCGTGAGCTGGAACTACACTGCGTCGAGAGTTACCGCCTACAGTTCGACGACGAGTTCTATGTTAGTGAATACCGTTTTTCGCAGCGCTGCGCTCTACGTCGAAGTGAAGGCTGTCTCGTCGTCGAGCTCGTTGACGAACGCAGCGTCGAATGTGTGAATAAGAGAATAGCATAGCAGTACCATGAGTTGGAAAGTAAAGGATACGTTAGGTTTTATTCGATACGTAATGCATTCTATCGCGCTGGGATTGACATATTGAGGGCTAATTGGTTATATAAAGTTTTCTGAAGGTATGATTAAGGAGCTTAATCCTATAATCCTAATGTGCATTATAATCATGTTGAAGTCTAGTAATGTATTGAGCTTGTAATTAATCTTCCCGCCGCCAATAGGTGGCCTTGGTGAAATCCAGTTTTTGCGCTGTGCTTATTCGCAAATTTTTCGAACCTCGCTCGCCTCGTCTCTCAGACTATGTAAAGTTTTCTGAAGGTATGAATATTATATTTTTCCCTGATAGCCGTCGTCTTAAGGTTCAAGAAAATGCAGCTCTTTTATTTTTCTATTCTATAATTAGCTCACAATCTTTTTGAGTTGACATTTGTATAGTATTATGAAAAATAAATCTGTTAATGTCACTCTTGTCATTCATTCGTTTTTTTCTATTTCATTGTACTTCTTGCGGACGAAAGCATAAAACTGCGCAAATGTTACATCACTCACTTAAAAAAAACTATTTACTTGTATATAAATTAAAAATAAAAGAGATGCATTTTCTTGAACCTTATATAAGACGACGGCTATCAGGGAAAATATAATATTCATACCTTCAGAAAACTTTACATAGTCTGAGAGACGAGGCGAGCGAGGTTCGAGTTTGCGAATAGCACAACGCAAAAACTGGATCTCACCAAGGCCACCTATTGGCGGCGGGAAGATTAATTACAAGCTCAATACATTACTAGACTTCAACAGGATTATAATGCACATTAGGATTATAGGATTAAGCTCCTTAAAGCAAAATAGTAATAAACTTATTTGTTTATTATTATTAAAAATCAATCGAATTGAGAACCTCACTCTTATTGAATTATACCTACCGTTTAAACACAGATTTTCAGTCACCCGTATACAAATTACATTTTACATTACGTCGATAAACGGATTTTACTCAATTTAATTTAAAATACGGCTGAAAAGCTTCTGGTTTTTTAAAATCACGCGAAGCTTGTTACGTTACAAAAACAGGTTAAAAAAATACACTCACATTTTAACCAATAGCACGAAAATAAAGCAATTTGCGACGCTGGTGATCATTTAAAAATATCCACTGTGCCATAGATTACATAAATTGGTACACCAAAACACTATAAAGAGAAAAATGGAATGGAAAAATCGTGGTGACGCCGGTACGAAAACGTTTGTCACTATCCCAACTCTTCCTGTGGGTGTCGTAAGAGTTGACTAACCCCCTTACGCATAAACGTCTTCTAAAGGTGCATTCAGACCAAACGAGCATTCGCTATTCTATCCCCCACTCTACGAAATCAACGAATCACGTTTTGTGTAACGATCGAATTTCGTAGAGTGGGGGAATAGAATAGCGAATGCTCGCTTGGTCTGAATGCAGCTTGACTTAGCAAGCCGCTAAGTATTGTTTGTTCCATTCGGTCTCATCAATAAGTATTTATGACCGAAAAGGACAAAAAAGTTAGAGCTTGAATAAGGGGGTACCGTCAAATGCCCTATCTTTGCCCGCTTTTTAAAAAAAAACACGAATTTCTCAAAAAAAAACTATTAAAGCCTACTACTTTTTTTGGCTTAACAGGTATATTGTGATCAAGTGCAGTTGTCTTTGTCTCGTAAAAATTTTTAAATCATCATTTTATTTATATTTTTTGCGATTTTGAGGGCGGGTAAAGTTATCCGGACTTTTGGCCAACATTGCCCACGTCGATTTTGCACTTAAATATAGCTCGTATAGCTTTGAAACAAGAATCACACCTAGTTTACGGGCAATCCTACCGTTTCCTGTAAACAGCTCAGCGATAACTGTGTTAATTTTTTAATAAATCAAGTGGGCAATGTTACCTGGCAGTTTTTTCTCTTTCCCATACAAACGGCACCTGAGATTTCAAAAGTGTTAGGGTTGTCACTTCTGAGTTAATTTGTGTAAAGCGTTAATGTAAAATAAGACAATGCTTACGATGATCATTTTTTTTATTAATATTGAATAATCGAAAAATACTTGGGTACTATGAGTAATTGAAAACAATAAAAAGATTCTTGATATGAATTAACAATTATTAACATGTTAAATTTCAAATAAATCAACATCAACTCTTGTTCATATATTAAAAGAAACGTACCTAATTAATGTAGGTAAGTATAGTAATTCTTATCTATAATTTTATGTAAGTACTACCTCCTACCAATCATCCATCCAAGCTTCATCACCATAAATAACTCAGTAGTCTTTTCCATATAATCTCCAATAGCCTCTATATGCCTGCTGGGACCGGTTCACGGATATCTATTTTTGTGCCCGTGAATGGGTTGCAGCAGGTGTAAAACACAGCAAATTTCTCCAAAGAGCCTCTACGTGTTGGATCTGTATCCCCACGCAAGCCTATAAAAAGACCGGGATTTATAGGCCCGTGATCAAAGAGAGATAATAAAAGTCTGTTGAAAATACTCGTAGTGTAAAAAGAATAAAAACAAAAGTACGATGTAAATATTCGTTTATAAAACAATAATCTCTTTTATTCGCAAAGGCTGGTAAATACAACGAGGTGACAACCCTAGGACGTTTTTGGTGATCGGCAAAGTTTACAATGACCGGTTGCTACATGGCTGGGTAACATTCTCTAAGACAATAACTCCGTTAATAATAGGCTTTTAGTAACTTTATTAACAGAGAAACAATCTACACATCTTATTTTATTACATGATATGAGTTTTACCTACCAGAGTCTTCCCCATTTTGCACAATTCACCTTGAAACTTCACTAAGAATTTGCCCGCCAAATAACGCACTGCACTCAACGACTTGGAACAAGCTACTGATTGACGTTAGCTGCAAATGTGATGCGCAGTGTTGCCTCCCATATAACCTAGTTTCTACTAAAAATAGTGGAGTTGCCAGAATTATTAATTAATTTACCCCACAAACCGATTTGTAAAAAAATTGCGTTACGGGCAAACTTTCCCGTGGTGGCAATGTTGGCGCATTTGACGGTAAGGGATTGAAGTGTCACTGACCATCTCTCGCGTGCCGCATTTTTTTTAACCCTTAAATGCATGAATTTTTCTTTTCGTTCCAAAACTAAAAATGTGCTTACCTAATGGCGTCTAAAACACGAGAAATAAGGAAAAAAAAAATCTGTAGACATATTTTGGGTGAAATTTTTACTACTAATCAAAATTTCGATACATCATTACATGATGATACTTTTTTTTGCAAAATCGTGCATGATAAAATATGCAAATATTGTTTACTTTTAGACTGAAGTATATTTAGTTCAGTAGTAATTGTAGAATCTTAAAGGTGCGTTTAAACCAGAAGAGCATTCGCTGTTCTAGCGCCCGTTCTACGAAATCAACCAATCGCGTTTTGTGTACCGATCGAATTTCGTAGAGTGGTAGGTTAGAACAGCGAATGCTCTTTTAGTTTGAACGCACCTTTATTGCGCCTTTAATTTGAAAGTTCATTAAATTTCCTTGCAAAATCATCCTTAAGAACATAATATAAATATCTAGTTTTCAAACACTACGTTTTGGTTATGTACGATACATCGTACACTATGCATTTAAGGGTTAATAGTCTTCTCGTACTCGGAGCCACATGCCGGCACACGAAAGCTTAATGAAGATTGATGATGAGCAGTGTCATCATAGTAGACATACAAACTGCGGTCGCTTATCCAGCGTGAACCTCTTAATCTGTCTCATCATCAGCCTATGATAGTACACTGCTGGACGTAGGCCTCTCCTATTAACTATGCGTGTAAATGCATTAGGAGGTTGCCTATAATCGCCACGCTGGGCAAGCGGATTAGCGATCGCGGGAATGTGTCCACTATGATGACGCTGCTGCCCATCATCAATCTTTTATAAAATTATGGTCAGTGACACTTCAATCCCTTAGTCGATTCTTACGATACCCGCGGGAAGAGTTGGGGTGGTGACAAATGTATTCTTATTGCCGTCACCACAGGGCTGATCATATCATCAGCCTAAACCAGTCCATTGCTGAACAACGGCCTCTCCTTAGCTTATGGGTATGGACGCATTAGGAGGTAAATGCCCATAATCACCACGCTGGGCAAGCGGGTTAGCGAAGGGGTGAATCCACTATGATTCATGATGCTGATGTCCATCATCAATCTTCGATAAATAAATGGTCACACTTCAATCCCTTAGTCGACTCTTACGGCACCCACGGGAAGAGTTGGGGTGGTGGAAAATGTATTCTTACTGCCGTCACCATACGGCCAAAACGTAAACAAACGTTAAAGGTCTCTGCCCACGAGACCGTACCATACCATGACTGTAGCATGAACGTATCAGGCAACGGTCTAGTGGGCAGAGACCTTAAGTAATAGGGAGAGGCTTTTTGTCCAGCCGTGGACTGAAATAGGTTGATGATGAGTTGATGACAAAGAAGTTTCGAAATAATGTAACTACTATTTCCTACTATAGTACGGTCAAATCGTACATAATTTTACCCTAAACTCGCAAATCAAGTAGTATTGCTGCATTTTTGGTATGTTGTTTAGACACCATAGGACAGTATAAAACCATATTTTGCAAGCAAAAAAAAGTTGTGCTAGCTGGGTAGTACGTGAAAAACTGCGGAATTTACGGCCATTTTTTAAATTTCTGATTTTTATTTAAAAAACCTTACGTTTTTTGATATCACATGTAAATAAACGTTTAAAGACTAATAAATTTCCTACAAGTTGAGCTAACATGCATTACCGTAGGTCTTATAGTTTCAGAGATTCGAGACTTTAAAAAGTACCCCTTTTTGTAAACTAGATAAAATTATGTGTTTTGCTAACGTTTCGACTTAATATCGCCTCACCTAATTATGTTACAAAAAACATGCAATAATGACCTTATAGCGCACTTAATATTCTTTCATTTAAGGGTAAAATTAGGTCAGTGAACTTTGTAGTTGAAAGTATAAACCCGAAATTCCAAAGGCAGGAGGCCCGCTATCTAAGTTTTTCATACAAATCGCAAGTCGAGTTGCAAAGCTGCAATTTTGGTATATTATAAAGGCCTTATAGATATATACGAAAATGCATATTAAAAGAAAAAAATAATAATAATTTGGGCATAGGACGTAAAAAACGGAAAAAAATTCGCACTTTTTTTAGTTTTTGACGTTTAACTAAAAATCTATTATGTTTTTGATACTGATTGCTATAAAACTAAGAAAGAACATTAAATTTGAAAGGATTTCAGCTACGTTGCATCACCGTAAGTTATATATATTTTGAAATACGACATTTCATAAAGTGCCCTTTTATCAAAACATAAACAAATTTTAGGTTACGTTAAAGCTATTCACTAAATATTGGCAAAACGTTCGCGCTAAGAAAAAAAGATTAATTGTAGATAATAACTACATTAAATTTGGAACAAATTGAGCCGATAACAATTACTGTAAGTCTTATAGTTGGGGTATACGAGGCTTCAAAACATGCATTCATTTTCTTAACTTAATTAAGGGCACATTTTGAAATGTCGTATCTCTGAATCTATTTAATTTAGGGTAATGCAAGGTAGCTCAAATCCTTTCAAATATAATATTCTTTCTAAGTTTTTTAGCAATTAGTGTCAAAAAGATAATAGTTTTTTAATTAAACGTCAAAAAGTAAAAGAAGTCCAATATTTTTTCAGTTTTTGTCGTCCTATGCCGAAATTCCTTTTTTGATTTTCTTGTAATATGCATTCTTGTACGTCCTTATAGGGCCTATATAATATACTAAAATTGCAGCTTTGCAACATGACTTGCGATTTGTATGAAAAACTTAGATAGCGGACCTCCTGCTTTTTGAATTTCGCGTTTTTAGTTTCAATTACAAAGTTTACTGACCTGATTTTACCCTTAAATGAAAGAATATTAATTGCGCTATAAGATAATTATTTCATGTTTTTCGTAGCATAATTAGGTAAGGCGATATGAAACCAAAAACGTTAGCAAAACTCAACATTTTATCTAGTTTACAAAACAGGGTACTATTTGAAGTCTCGAATCTCTGAAACTATAAGACCTACGGTAATGCATGTTAGCTCAACTTGTTGGAAATTTATTCATCTTTAAATGTTACCTGATACATATTGTCAAAAAACGTAAGGTTTTTTTTATAAAAATCAGTAACTAAAAATAGACAGTAAATTTCACAGTTTTTCACGTATGACGCAGCTAGCACAACTTTTTTTTGCTTGCAAAATGTGGTTTTATACTGCCCTATGGTGTCTTAATAACATACCAAAAATGCAGCTTTACTACATGTTTTGCGAGTTTAATGTACGATTTGACCGTACTACTATTGTACTTTTGTATTACAATAATAAATTATAGTAATACTTATTCACCAAATAAAAAAAATAAAACCTCGGGATAATAATAATATCCTTTCGATAAAAAAAAATCGGTTTGTGATTCTCGGAGATATCGAGTAATTAAAATACCTACATAAAAACTAAAAACAGTCGAATTGAGAACTCTCTTTTTTTACGGTGGTTAAAAAAGTGAAGCATATCTGTTATCACAGAATAATCTATGGCACTGCAAAAATAATTGCAAGCGCGGCAAAATGTCGCACAAATTCATTGCACTCATTTGTTTACTCTGTGGCATGTGTGCTTTACATCCTTCTCTAACTCATAGAGGAACTGTCGCCATCTCGCTCCCGCAATGCAGAGGTTTCTAATAATAGGTAACAGTGTAATGGATGCGCTTTTTATATACCCTGTCTGCAGTTTGTGTAACTTATTTGAATAAGTGGGTGTAATAGTACATTACTACCGAGGCCGGGAAGTGACTGGTTGCCGGCCGAATATATGTAGACCCGTCACTTCATGGCCGAGGTATGTATAATGCTTTTCTCAAACATGCAATGAAATGAAACAAAAAAATGTATCTTCTTTCTATGAAATTATAAGTCAACTACATAACTAAGTCTTTGAAACACAACAAAAGTCAAATACGACACCGACACCTCATTTTTTTTTAAGATTGACCTGTTTGAAAGTTGCAAATTTTTAATTTAAAAAAGCGGTATTAGACGACGCGGTCGGTTGGGTCCAATTAATCGCATGCAGTGATCGGGGCCGACGGATCGCGCCGTATATTACTGATTTTTAAATATTATTTTGAGTAGTTATTGTACATTTATTTTAAATTATATAATTTAAATACCTAATTATAACTGCAAAAATTTGCCAATCATTTTTTTATACTAATATTAACAGATAATTATTGGCTAAAAGCCACGATGCCAGGTCACAACCCTATGTCAAATGAAAATTAAAAAAGAGGTATGTACTTGCCGGCCTAGGCCGGCAACGAGGTACTTCCCGGCCACTTTTTAGGCACGTAACTACAACATTTCATTGCATGTTTGAGAAAAGTGATTTTACGTCATCAGTGTTCCTAAACTTCGTAGTAATTACTGAAAACAATATTACCTAGAAAATAAATGAAATAATAATACCTATTATTCAGCACATATGGAGCGTAAAAAACGCAATATTGCGAGAAATGGTTCATTTCTTGTTGGATCGAAACTTCGGAGGGTCCTTACTGAAAAACGTCGTACGATACACTGCGAATAGAAAATTCGCAACTCGTTTCGATTTAAAACACTTTCTTCGGTTGTGTTTTAATTTAACGCCGCTCGTTTTGAACTTATTTGATACTTAATTGTTTGCACTTTTGTTGAAATGTTCTATTACAATTTATAAAGTGCTATTTAAAGGGTAAACTTATACACGAAAAATGATATTTTACTTGACGCAAGAAGGGATGGATTTGTGTAGTACTTATTTCTCTGCACGGTCTGGTTGGTACTGCTTAGAATATTGTTTTTTTTTCCTCCCGAAATGTGTACTAAAATATTGTATGAATTTCCTGTTAAAATGTACACTTTCAACACTACTGTCATAACATAAATAACAATTTCGCCACACTTGCTTTCTAAACACGCCATTGCTCTTCAGAATAAGAAAAGTTTAATAAAGCATTCTGAATGTTCTACTTCTAACATTCTAAAAAGATATTTGATAATCTTCTACTACCAAGAGTCTACAATGGCATTTGTAGAGGTGTTACTAAAAATAATACTTACTAAGGTCGATCCAAACCGGATGCGTTTGCTGGACGCACACGCGAGCAGCGCTTGTATCGTATGAAATGTCATAGTCGACGACACACCGCTTGCGTGAAATGCACGTGCGTGTGACGCATGTTCAGTCGACCACACAAGGTGGACCGATGACCTGGTGAAGGTCGCAGGAGTCCGCTGGATGCGGGTGGCGCAGCACCGGTCATTGTGGCAATCTTTGGGGGAGGCCTATGTTCAGCAGTGGACGTCTTTCGGCTGACATGATGATGATGATGATGATGATAGCAGCAACGTACGATCATATATCTCACGTGTCTTCAGTTTCCGAACAAAACGTACAAACTTTTTGAGCAATGGTTTTACAAGTCAATATAAGATTTGTAAGAAAACTTCCCGAAACTTTTTAAACACCGCAATCTCATTAGCAATGATTTATTAAAGGGTAGAAACTGCCATTTATCCAGGTTTTATAAAAGGCCTATTTTAAACTCTTGAATTTAGGCTGCGCCATTTCGGTTTGACTTCTATTTTAAAGCGAAGGTTTGGAGTGTTATAAATTACAGCTATAATTAACTTAAAGTTATATTTTAAGTGAAAGCTGAATAAATCAGAAATCGTAGGTACCTTATCCATTAAATATATTTTTTAGTACAGATGGTGCCTTTTTTAAGCGCTAGTGTGAGAAGTGGCTCATTTTACGTCAGGTCCAAAACTTCGGAGGGCCATCTGCACTAAAAAAACGTCGTACGAGACACGTGCAAAAACGAAATTCGTAACTCGTGTCTGTTTAAACCATCGCCACTCGTTTCGAGTTTTATGTTTTTCGCACTTGTGTCGTAATGTATTATTTCAGTACAGGTGGTGCTTTTATTACGCGCTAGTGCGAGAAATGGTTAATTAAAAAACGCAGTTGTGATTTTTGTATAAAGGTGCATTCAGACCAAACGAGCATTCGCTATTCTATCCCCCACTCAAAGAAAACCGTTAGTTACACAAAACGTGATTCGTCGAAATTAGTTGGTTTCGTAGAGTGGGGGATAGAATAGCGAATGCTCGTTTGGTCTGAATGCACCTTGAGATGATGTTTTGTTTTAAATTTTTGATGTATGGATTAAAATCAAGCGTGAATAGGAAATACATACCAAGTGCACCGGATTTTTTCTATACATATACTGAGTGGAAACAGCAACTGAAATGAAAGCGTGACAGAGTGGTCTTTTATATACTGAGTCGAAACAGCAACTAAAAGAGTGACAGAGTAGTACAAAAGCAAACAACGAAAAGAATTTTGACGCAATTAATATATAAATATATAATATATAAACTATCGTAACACAGTTGATGTGATCGTTTTCATAGGAAAAGCCCACGTCCAGCGGTGCGGTGGACTGATGATGTGGACATCTTGCGGCTGAATGATGATGATTAGCGTTATGCTTATGAAGTACAAACGAATGTAATGTAAGGTGGAAATGGGTTAAAATTTTCGTTGTCTTGTTTCATACTACTCTGTCACGATTTTAGTTGGTGTTTCGACTCAGTATTAAAAAAAATCCGGGGCATTTCTATTTCTTTTTCACGTTAAAATTTAATCCATACATCAGAAATTGAAAACAAAACATCATCCTATACAAAAATCACCACTGCGTCACGTCTTTTAGGGACACAAAATAAGACAACGAAAAGAATTTTGACCCAAATACAAGTAGGTACCCGACGCTGTACCAATACTCGTCATTATAGCTTGAGTTGCCATCGATAAGATAAAATTATGTCAATTTTATGGCATTTAAACGTATGATTAATGTATGTAGGTACCTTTAATACTTCATATCAGTGGCGTAGCGTGCCTTGTCGGGGCCCCGTATAAAATTTTTTTGGAGGCCCTTATATGGAGGTAATAGAAATTAGAAAGTTTTTATTCTTTTTCCTTACACACTTTGGGGGCCCCCGTGGCCCGGGGGCCCCGTATAATTGATACGGCAAATACGGCAGTAGCTACGCCCCTGCTTCATATAAACTTTGAAATAATTAGCTTATATCTAAATTATTTGCATAATTTTCAGACGACGTTTATTAGGACTGAGTGTTAATGTTTCCAATGTCCCAATATGTGACATTGAAACTTGTAATCATAAAATAGAAATGACTAAGAAAATTTGCAATTTTGAGAAATTTTGATATTGTCATCCTATAAAATAAATACTATTTAACAAAACTAACAAACTCCTCTCCCAAAACACATGATAATACTTTATGTACTACGAACAAATAAAACATGAAAGCCGCATGCCATACTAAATTGCCTTTCAAAAACGGTCCTGAATTTTAGTTGACAAGTGTCACCCTCTCTTCAATACATCACAACCTATACCTAGAAACATTAAAAACTTAAACCGCCATTTAAAACTAGTTGTGATTGGTCCATCAAAGTTTTGATAGCCGAAATATGCGCGATGTTAAGAAAAGCGCTATGTCTTGCCCATCTTGGCACAATTGAACAATTGGTTTTGGGGGCATTTTTGAGCTGGCGATAGGTGTTCATGGTTATATGTGGTCGCAGTTTATGTAGATTCATATATGACCAAAATATCGTGATTTAAATAATTATTCTCTGTTGATATATTGCGCACTAGTACTTCCACCTTATTATTATTTAGAGTGATATCATCTTACGTTATGAGAACTATAAATAGTATCGTTTATAAGTGACTTTCTGGAATGTTCTCGATCAGGATTCAAAGGAGATTGCTTTGAGATGCGTAGGCGATACATATTTCCTTTATATCTCGATATATTAGTTGTAATGTTCATAGAATAATAGAATACGTAGGTACTAAGTGATTTCAGAGTGTTTGAAGAAAGTCGTAAGGTGCATTAACCCTTCGTAGAGTGGGGGATAGAACAGCGAATGCTCGTTTGGTCTGAATGCACCTTTAGATCAGTGCAGGGTCCGGAACCGTTATTTTCTCCATACAAAAAGAAACGGTTCTTTTTTCGTTCTTTAATTCTTCGGTATGTAAATTGTAAGTTATTGGAGTAATTGAAAAATATGATACTGAAAATAACATAGCATATTGAGCAGTAGATAAAGAGTATAAAACATTTTAAAATATTGGGCTATTTCGAGGTTTTTGTAAAATACCGGTCCCTGGATCAGTGTATGTTGCCAATTATGATAGTACTAAAACGTGGTCGCTTAAGGTGGATTTAGACTAAACGAGCGAATGCTCATTCTATCCCCCACTCTACGAAATTCGTTCGTTACACAAAACGTGATCGTCGAAATTCGTTGATTTCGTAGAGTGGGGGATAGAATGACCATTCGCTCGTTTGGTTTAAATCCACCTTTACAATGGGCGTCATAAGAAAGCTCAAAGTCATCCAAAAGGCTATGCTATAAATATCTTGGGATATCTTAAGGTGCATTCAAACCAAAAGAGCATTCGCTGTTCTATCCCCCGTTCTATGAAATCAACCAATCACGTTTGGTATAGCGATCGGATTTCGTAGAGTGGGGGGTTGGAATAGCGAATGTTCGTTTAGTCTGAATGTACCTTGACACAAATCGACTTAGTCCCACGGAAAGCTCAATTAAGGCTTGTACAATGCGTACCAAGCGACGTTATATATAATAGATAAATACATATATAGCCATGACCAAGGAACAAATATTTGTGATAAATTAAATACACAAATAATGCCCTCGCCGGGATTCGAACCCGGAATCACCAGCTTCGTAGGCAGAGTCACTACCAACAGGCTACGGAGGCTGACAAAGAGATCATATTAGAAATGAGGCTATCCGCAGCAGAACCAAAGTAACCAATATAGCTCTCCGAATCGCTAAACGTGCGTTTACTTTATATCCATCCCGATCGTACCGTATTAAACATTTACTGAAAAATGAACACCACAAAAAAGAACACCCAATCCTTGTCTAGGCAACATTACAAAGGTTTTAAGTAACTGCTGTGAGGTCCATAATACCTCACCCGCACTGCAGTGTTATTCACTAAGGAAACCGCCTTGCTATCAGCGCTGTGTCAGCGCTGCGGCAGCGTCGAGCCTAAAAATGGTATTCACTAATGCACTTTAAACGACACTAGCGCTCGGCGACGAATGCTCTGGAACTACACTGCGTCGAGAGTTACCGCCTACAGTTCGACAACGAGCTGTTCTACGTTATAGAATATTGTTTTTCGCAGCGCTGCGCTTGACGTCGAAGTGAAGGCTGTCTCGTCGTCGAGCTCGTTGACGAACGCAGCGTCGAATGTGTGAATAAGAGAATAGCATAGCTGTAAATGAGATTAGGTTTGGGCTGATTCGATGTCAACCGCACAAGATTAAAGTTCACTACGATTTGTCCCGCAGTGAACGTGTTAATAACGCCATGGCAGGTCATGGTACCGTGTGGTGACGGCAGTAAGAATACATTTGTCACCACCCCAACTCCTCCTGCGGGTGTCGTAAGAGTCAACTAAGCGATTGAAGTGTCACTGACCATTATTTGATAAAAGATTGATGATGAGCAGCAGCGTCATTATAGTGGACACATCACTGCGATCGTCAACCCGCTTGCCCAGCGTGGCGATTATGGGCATTTACCTCCTAATGCGTGTATACGCATAGTTAACAGGAGAGGCCTACGTCCAGCAGTGGACTATCATAGGCTGATGATGATGATGATGATGAGGTCATGGTATGGCTATAGTAGTCGTATCATGAGTTGGAAAGTAAAGGATATGGTAGATTTTACTCGATACGTAATGCACTCTATCGCGCTCGCTCTGACATATTGGAGCGAGCGCGATGGCCTGCTTTACGTATCGAGTAAAACCTAACGTTACCGATACTTGCAAAGTCATGGTACGGCTACAGGATGCTTAGCCAAGTTGCCAATCGCTAACGCTTAGAAGCGTATCGTAGTTTTCCCTCTCTATCACTCTTGCATATTAGTGCGACAAAGACAACTAGCTGCCTTTCGTTTACGATTGACGATTAAGCGCTAGCAATTGGCAACTTGGCTAAGCACCCAGGTCGTCTGACCATCTTGGACGGATGTCCCATGCTGCGTTTGCCAGTACGGGGTCTCCACTTGAGTTAAGTACCTTCTTGCCCCAACGGCCATCGGGTTTTCGAGATATTTGCGCTGCCTATTGCCTATTTAGCTTGCTTACCGGATAGCAATGTTTTATCTCATTTTTACTACATACGTATACCTAACCCAGGTAGGGTATTAGAAATTAGTTTCATTGATTATTGAACACTGCGACCATTATAAACCGTGTTTTTATTGATTTCCGTTAAATTAAAGAGAAGCTTATTTAGGTCAAAAATCATCAATTTCTCTAAGAAACTAGTGTCTTTACTCTTACTGTTATTGAGTTATTAAAAAATACGTTTAATGACTGAACAAGTGTATTGCAACCTTTATTACATCCTAATGTTACGTATTTTGACGTGTGCCGTCAGTCATCTGAGATCTTATTGTTAAGGTTCTCTCACATTTGCCATTACAATTATTTTGTATGGTACGAAACTAACACAAGCCGATATAGGTTATCTTAGGCAACTTCCATTAATGTCCCAAGTAACCTGTTCAATTTAACGGAAATCAATAAAAACACTGTGTATTACATAGAGATGTCTAACACCAGCTCAAAAATGCCTCCAAAAACAATTGTTCAATTGTGCCAAGATGGGCACGACATAGTGCTTTTCTTAACACCCCGCATGTTTCGGCGCAACATCTTAGACAAAATGTTTATAGAAAAACTTTGATGGAGCAATTACAACTATTTTTAAATGGCAGTTTATGTTTTATAGGTTGATATTAAAATTCATTACTGTGGTGCATTGAAGAGAATGAAGAGGGGTGACACTTGTGAACTAAAATTTAGGACTATTTTTGAAAGGCAATTTAGTATGGCGCGAGGCTTCCATGTTTTATTTGTTCGTAGATCGAACGAAATCCATGGGATGTTGTGGCAAACTTCTTAGTTATAATATTTGGAGCATCCGTCTCGGTCACACAAATGACGCCGTTATTGGTGCGATAGAGACAAACTTCTCTTCGTTACCTTTTCTGACACTTAACTTATGGTACCGTAGAACGGGGTGGTTTTAAAATGCAGGGGCGATTTTTAACTCATACCCAAATTCAAATTCATTCATTTTGCAAGAACATACAGGTGTTGAGGGTAAATGTCACAAGTATTATAGGTACGATTATACCTATAGTGTGACTGTACATTCTACCACAATATGAAATGCAAAATCTTACACTAGCTTAATATTAAATAATCTAAAATTAATTTAAATAAACTACTACTGTATGTTTTTATATGACAGATCTTTGGCGTGATCATCAGGATGCTTAGCCAAGTTGCCAATCGCTAACGCTTAGTAGCGTATCGTAGTATTGCCTCTCTGTCACTGTTTCATAATTATTAGTGCGACAAAGACAGTTAGCTGCCTTTTTACGATTGACGATTAAGCGTTAGCGATTGGCAACTTGTCTAAGCACTCAGATAATGAATAAGGCGCCATACTATAAACTAAACGGATGAATAAATTAAATTCAATTGACACTTATATGGCCATTTTAAATCTATCAAAGTCACCCCATTTGTTTCTAAAGTCACCTCATTTGTTTCTAAAGTAACCTCATTTTTTTCTTAAGACACCCCAGTTTTTTCTAGTCACCCCATTCTACGGTAAAACTTAACCAGGGTAAGCAACTAAATTATAAGCTTCCCACGGAATACAAATTATTTAAACATCTGGAATGAATTAACGGCGTAGATGAAAACGTGATTAATGTAATAATTAGTTATGTACAGTCACGTAAAATATCGATAGGGATCTTGGTCCAAAATAGCTTTCAAGGCTACAAAATTACATTTGCCATCAGATGTATCGAAGCGACCAGGGTGCTAGTAAATGTTTCCAGCAATAATTCAACTTTATTAAAAAACATTGAACTTATACCTACTATACTATAGTAATATTTATATTATATATAACATTTAAAACCACAGATGTTATATATACCATAGATCAAGCAAACGTATCTACTTAGCGTGTCAAATGAACTCAGTGAAATCCACTGAGTTGTCCGTCTTTAATCGCAGCTTGCAGCTTTCGGGCGTCAAATTTTGTAAGTTGAAGTGAACAAAAACATTAATAATGCCTCCATGGATAAGTAATATTAATTGCAACAACACAAAAAAATATGAATACTCAAGGGCCTGAGACATATTTAAAATCATAGGCAAGTAACAACTTTAGTACAAAATCTGACACGCTCGGCCGCCATACAAATGAATGAAATTGTTTCTTCTATCCAAATCTAATTCTGTGTTTATAACCCATTGTGCCTAATGCAAACAAAATACTGTGTTCAAAGATTTTCTTTTACCAAAATAACCTACATATCTATTTACAATATTTAGGGTAAAATCCTTTCATATCATGTAGTCCTAATCATTAAAGTAAATATATTTATTGTAGGCACTTTCATACATACGTGGACTAATGTAGCAAATCCTTTGAAATCATCGTATTGGCACATTTGGCAGTAAGCGCAGTCAAAGCCCAATTTCAAGCGCCGCCGAAAAAAATTAAAAAATAATTTATTCATAGCGACCCGTCTGTAATACTCTATGGCAAAGGGCGGGAAACCCAGCCAGTACCTAGCAACGCTCCACGCGAAGCGTACGTGCGTATAGAATTCAAATTTCCAACACGAATTCGAATTTCGAGCCGCGTATCGAAGCTGTGTTTTTAAAAACGTTTGTTTTTTTAATTGAAACTGTTTTATGCCAGTGTGTTTTGGATTGTGCGTTTCGTTTTACGGTAAGTTTTGTAGTTCTTTTTGCAAATTAGAGTTTGCGTTTTGTTTATCGCTGTTAGGGTAAATTTATTATGTTATAAATTAACTTGACAGGTCATATGCAAGAGTGTAATGGAAAATGCATTAGGAAAGTGGCTCTTTAGTGTAAGTTAACCTCTTGAAGCAAAAAACAGGTAAACAAAAAAAAATTAAAAATTAAGTCTACGATTTTTTTTTATTTACATTAAACCTCAATCACTATAGGGTTAACTGGTTAAGTGCTATATTATTTTAACCTCATACATAACGATGCATTTTAGACAATCCTATTCGACGATTTTTTTTAATGTTTATATTCTTAGACTAATCCAAGCGTGTAAAATTTTTTAGATTAAAGAATATTTTATCTATAGAATCATTGTAAGCATCCGTAGCCTAGTTGGTAGTGATCCTGCCTACGAAGCTGGAGGTTACGAGTTCAAATACCGGCGAGGGCATTATTTTGTGTAATTGTTTATTACAAATATTTGTTCTTTGGTCGAGGCTGTATATGTACATAAGTAACTATATGAATTATATGTCTATTATACATGTACAGTCAAGGGCATAAATATGTATACACTTTTTTATCTTATGCCGTGAAAATATTTTTGCCCTTGACTGTACCTATATCGTCACTTGGTACCCACATCACAAGCTTTAATTGAGCATACCGTGGGGTGGGACTAAGTCGATTTGTGTAAGATGTTCAAAGATATTTATTTATTGTTCTTTAAGACTTCAGTTTATTTGCGTGATAGTGTGCCTTCAACCAAATGTTTATTTTATTCACAGTCATTCTCATATCACATCTGATTTGTTTAAAATTGATATTGAACATTAATTCAGAGTACGAAATAGGAGAGACTGCGTCTATACTCTGTTTGGTTTGATGTTTAAAAAAAGGTAAACATTCTTGCAGTATCTTTTTATTGAAAACTACGAGTAGAAAATAAGTTTTAGCAAATATACATAATATAACAAGGAAATACAGTGATTTACATTGTTTTCGGTTCATTAAGTACCTAGTTTGGATATTTAAATGCATTTTTCAATAAAACGATACTGCAGGATTGTTTACCTTTTTTAACACATTCGCGGACACTCAACGCCTATAGGCGTAATCTCATTGTTTCTTCTATTGTGTCTGGGGTAGTGTCCGTGAATGTGTTAAACACCAAACCAAACAAAATATAGCAGTGGATTGAAATAAACTGATGATGATGAATATTCGTTTATAGATTTTATTTGTATAGGTACTAATATTTTGGGCCGTGTGGTGACGACAGTAAGAATTCATTTATCACCACCCCAACTCCTTCTGCGGGTGTCGTAAGAGTCGACTAAGGGATTGAAGTGTCACTGACCATTCTACAAGATTGATGATGGGCAGCAGCGTCATCATAGTGGACACATTACGGCGATCGCCAATCCGCTTGCCCAGCGTGGGGATTTTGGGCATTTACTTCATAATGCGTCTATATGCATAGTTAATAGGAGAGGCCTACGTCTAGCAGTGGACTATTATAGGCTGATGATGATGATGATGATGATGATGATGATGACAATATACCAACACATTATAAAGAACTTAACCTATAGATGCCGATTTCTAAGAATGAACTTTTGATAGTTATAGATTAATCCTTATTAATATGAGGGTAAGATACCATTTCTCCGATAGTATTAATATAAATCTCATTTCGAAATTGTCAAAAGTTCATTCTTAGGGTCTGCTCACACTAGCGATACACTTGGGCGATTTAAAAGCGATTTCTGTACAAAAATTGCACGCGGCGATATCGCCGCGAGTTCGCCGCGTGCAATTTTATATAGAAATCGCTTTTGAATTTCCCAAGTGAATCGCTAGTGTGAACGGGCCCTTAGAAATCGGCAACTATATAGGGTGCCGCCGGCAACGGGGCGGGCCCAAGCTGCCGGTGGTTAAGGTCGCAGAGAGAGGAACCGACGGACTATCGGCGCCGTGTCCAGAATTACCGCCTTCTGCATCTGACCCTTGATCCAGCCATCTAGCGAGTCTCTTAAGATGTTGGTCGAGAATTATCGCTATACAGGTGTTATTGATGGTGATATTATATAATCTTAATATATGTATCGTATATATATCGTCGCCTGGTACCCACACCATAAGCCTTAGGTAATTGAGCTTACCGTGGGACTAGGTTGGTTTGTGTAAGATGTCCCAATATATATATATATATATATCATCAGCTTTTCTCAGTTCACTGCTGGACATAGGCCTCTCATAATTAAACACGCATTAGGAGGTAAATGACCATAATCGCCATGGGCAAGCGAATTAGAGATCGCAGTTCCTAATGTGTCCACTATGATGATTTCTTGACTTTTTATATTTAGTCTCATATTAAAAGTTGTTCAAAATCATATAGATTCATGTTTTATTATCTTGTCTTAATATTTATGTAACACTCCTATAGGGTGCTTCTTATTTTTGTAGGATGTTCGAACCAGTAAAGGAGCTCTTTGCTCTCCCGATCGCAATTTTCTATGGGGCACCCTTGCATTTGGCTTTTTTTTCAATTAACAAATAACATTATGAGAGGATGCCCCATAGAAAATTGCAATCGGGAGAGCAAAGAGCTCCTTTATTGGTTTGAACGTCCTACGAAATTGCAAAAATAAGAAGCACCCTCTCCTATTCATGGTATTATATTCCTAAGGCTATTTTTTGCTGCATGACATGAAGTACCTAGTCCAGCTAGTTAGACCAGATCACAATAATGACTTAAGTTGCAAAACCTGTCAGTGGTCATGTAAATCTCTGTAGTTTTTTTTCTATGCAAATAATTGTCTAATATTTAATCATACCTAGGTACTTACTGCCGCCACCATTTGCAGTTAATATTAAAGCAAATTTTAAAATAGTTATGGTATTAAATATGATATGATATGATATGCTGAGGAGTTGGATGGTAGGGTCGGAAGGGGGAGACCAAGGCGAGGATATTTAGATCAAATCTCTCAAATTAACTATAGGCCAGATCCGCAGTACTCGTAACCGACGAGCATGTATGAGAAGATGTATGGATGTTAGCGAAGCGAAGGAAGTTTGCAAGGATCGTAGTATGTGGCGTTCAGTGGTTTCTGCCTACCCCAATGGGATACAGGCGTGAGTATATGTATGTGTGTATGATATTAAATGGCACGGCAGACACTCTTATACTCAAAAAAATGCATAGAGACGCCCTGCGACCATATATAACATGGACGTCTAACACCAGCTCAAAAATGCCCCCAAAAACAATTGTTCAATTGAGCTAAGATGGGCAGAACATAGCGCATTTCTTAACACCTCGCATATTTCGGCGCAACATCTTTGACAAATGTTTATAAAATATAGCCAATCAAAACTTTGATGGACCAATCACAAATATTTTTTAAATGGTGGTTAAAGTTTTTAAAGGTCGATTGAAATTCATTGCCGTGATGCATTGAAGAGGGGGTGACACTTGTCAACTAAAATTCAGGACCGTTTTTGAAAGGCAATTTAGTATGGCGTACGGCTTCCATGTTTTATTTATGCCTAGGGTATACATATGCGATTCCATGCTCTCTTTAATTCATTTAGGCTACTTGATATAGGGTGAACGAAATGATGTGTTACCAATTTCAAAGGACTGCGTTTTTTTAGTTGCAACAATTATTTATTAGTAGGTATAAGTAAAAAGAAAAAAGGGAGAAAAATATTACATTTTGCGATTCAATTTACTTTTAGTCAATGACTACCTTTTGCCTTGACTGTGGTCTTCAAATGGTAAAAAAATATTTGCTCACAGCACGTTTGTGATCCAGTAGTAGTGGTATGTGCCAGTGAAGTATCATAATATGTACTATCCATGTCAAAATATCCCTAACCAAAATAGTCCATGATTTTGCAGTTTTACCTACAATAATAAACTGGCCGTATCCTGCACTAAACAAACATTAAAAAACTTTTAAAACCACCCATTCACCACGCGACCCCGACGCTAACCAATTACGTAATTTTAGTCACAGATCGGAACCCAAAAAACAAGAATGTTCCAAGCGCTAATATGCGTAGGCGCAATGATTTGGTACAAAGTTTGACGGCGGCCTCCGTAAGTCCGTACTAGTAGAAAACTAATAAAATGTAAACAAATCTGACTTTCAATAGAGGGTCATTTGCAGAAAAAGTGTACCTGTTAATTTTTTTTTTGCGATCATGGACTATAATACACCATTTTACTCGGCATCGTGCGTACTTTTCAGTTATGAAACAAAAAAAGTATGTCCCTAATGTCACGAAAATAAGTAGGTATGTAAATTGATATTACTCAGTTTAGTTACTCCCATACTAAATGTATGAAACGAAATGTAACGAAACTGATAAAAAAATCTCAAATTTGTTACAGAATTTTTCATACCTTTAGTATGGGAGTAACTAAACTGAGAAATCTCAATTTACATGCTTATTTTCGTGACATTAGAGAAATACTTTTTCTGAAAAGTACGCACGATGCCGAGTAAAATGGTGTATTACAGTCCAGGATAGCATAAAAAAAATTAAAAGGTACACATTTTCTGCAGATGACCCAGAATTGGTTGTCTTTAACACATAAATCTTCGAAATTTAAGTTAGTAAATGTACATATTTTTAGAATTGTCTTTCACCGTTGCTTGTTCATTTCTCATTTCCTCAAAGGTTAACTGGAAGAAATCCCTGAAAGGGATAAGTTCGCCTTTATTGTATCAAATTTTTTTGTATGTGCTGCCTGTTTTTTTTCTCATCACGTAATAACTTATGACACTGCCTGCGTTGGGAATCCCGGGTTCAAATGCCGGTGAGGGCATCTCTTTGTGTATTTAGTACATTTTGCGTGCATCTCTATCATGACTATGATAATTCCCTTCAGTAGTTTTAGTATACGTGATACGTATTTTCGCAATGTGATGCCATTTCATCTCCTCTTCAATATACCAAGTTACACTGGCCACCCGAACTATGCAAGCAATCGATTCACAACCACAGTAGCCACCTGTTAGGACCGTTCCCATGATTCCTCGAACCAGTTTTCGAAATAAAAAACAAAAAACGACCTCGCGGCGGGTTCTTATTTCGAAAACAGGTGTTTTTTTGAGACGCAAGTCGCTTGTAATGTGCCAGTGTTGTCGGATCAGAATTTATTGTTACGGTTTTTAAAAGTGGCCAGCGTTGAAAAAGTTTGTGGGGATATTTATAGGTTATTGACGTTAATAACATTAATAACATAAATACATGTATATTTTTTATAAAGGTTAAAGGAGTCAAGTTGTATGTTTGTTTCTTTTTAAATCATATTTTATTCGAATAGTATTTAAAAAATAAGTATAATAGTGTGAAAATAATGTCGGTAATTTGGGAACTTATTGCGTTCACAATTTTATTAAGAATATGTTTTTTTGATGCTTAAATAACCTTGACCTATTACTTTTTAGGTAGGTATGTATTCAAAAAACTTATTTGACATTACAAAAAGAAACAAAGATACCAGGAAATCATGAAAAATCAAATTAAACGTACATGAAATAACACTAAAAAATACGTTTACACATATATTATTAATATTAGGTACTTTAATGCATAATATGAAACAACACAAATATGACTTATGTACCTACCTATTTTACTTTTCTTACTCAAAAAGGTCAAGTAAGTTTAAGTTTAATTAATAATATTATTTTATACAAAATTTTGTATATTATTTAATTGATTAATTATTTTATTGTGTAACTTTGTTTTGATTTTATTGAATATTTTATCGAATGAATTTCTAATGTCTTTAAAAGATCATTACTGGATTCGAACTTGGAACTTCCATTTCCGCAGGTAGGATTTAATAACCCACATGAAGCTGTGAAATTAAGATTAAACTCTTAAAACTGTATAATAATAGCTACCTTTTTCGAATTGTCTATACTTAGAGTTTGTTCGCAAATTGAAGGCACATGAAACATATGAGTGTTCATTAATGTCAGATGCCTTCATTTTCCGTACTATTATTGGACTCACCTACAAAGTTAATTTGTAGTTAATCATAATATTATTACAAAATCATCTTCAAAAAGGTAGCGTACCTCGCGGCTAAAATACCTCAAAACCAAAAACGGTCTTCAAACTTATTCATACCGTAATAGGCTTTAAATCTATCAGTAGTAAGTATCATAATCCTATCAAAATTGAAGCGGAGTTTCGACCTTTTTGTTTCAGTCGAACTTTGCTACCAAACTATTTCGAGGCAGATTTATGATTCGAAATTTGAAAATATAACGTAATAATGTTATTGTTTCCTGTTTTTGTAATGAAAAGAGATTTGTTTTCGTTATAATAATGGAGATAAATAAGAACACAATCAACTTTGTTTGTTTTTAATTATTGAGAAGCTTCAATCTTATTTGTGAGAATTTAATTAGAAATGTAACCTATTTTGTGTTTTGCTGGTAGGCTATTTATTATGTGGGCGGATTTTATTGAACGAAAACAATATTTTAGCCCGGATTTTAAAAATCGCTATACAAAATGTATATTCGTTAAAAATCCTGATCACAAGTCTAGAAAAAATAGGATAAAAACCATAGTTTATTAGTGTAGAAAAATATAATGGCTCTTTAAATTAAATCGAAGAAAATGAATGCTATGGAAAATCGTAATACTTAAAATAAAATAAAATCAGTACCCGTTTTGAAAACCTCGAAATATAATAAAAAAGTACCAAGATGGACAGACGACCTTATGAAGGTATATGTGGTCTAACGGGTACATGTGAAGGTCCAGAGGGGGGGCCTATGTTCAGCAGTGGACGTCTTATGGCTGAGAGAACAAACTACACCCAATACGTTCATTATTTTACTACATAGAATAATATTCAATTATATCATTCTAGGAATTATATTGCTTAGTAGCAGAGACCACCAACATTCAGATACTTATTGCTAAGCAAATTATTATCACGGGCATAACACTCAAACAATTCTAACCCTGCAAGCCTGCACCACTGTAGAACTATGTCACAATAACAAATGGTAAGAGATTTCTTACGAACTGATATATTATGTAAATTAGGCAAAGTTCCCAAAGTATTTCGAACATAATCGGCCCAGCCGTTTTTGATTAAACCGACACTGCGCATGGCCCGACAAGCTCTTGGTCGCTTTTTATTATTCTGATTATAAAAAACAAAGATTTGTTTCATATTTAAAGATGCATTCTAAAGGTGCGTGCAGACTAAAAGAGCATTCGCTCATTCTATCGACGCTCTACGAAGTTCTTTTTGTATAAACAGAGACAGAGCATTCTTTCGTTGTTCTTATAGATTCTATCAATATTCTACGAATATTCTAAGAATGGTCGCTCGCTTGGTGTAAACGCTCAGCCGAGCGTGCGAACAGTCGCCTAGAGCATTATTTCGTGTTCGGAATTCGGGGATGTGCTCGTTCTAGCCGTTCGTGGCTCGAGGCACTAAACTTCAGAGAAAAATAAAAAACCGACCAAGAGCATGTCGGGCCATGCTCAGTGTGGGGTTCCGTATTTATTCAAAAACGGCTGGACCGATTACGTTCGAAATAGTTTCATTTTAAAGTATATATATAAAGTATAATCAGAGATCGGACAAATATGCGTCATTGTTCCCAATAATATGGACATGACTAAGTTCCTTGATCAATTATAATAATTTTCAGAAAATTACCAATTTGACACCGGTAACTATGAAAACCTTTGTAAATAATCACCTTAAAGCTTCGAAATTAAATTTCAAGAAATTATTCGTTCAATTATTCACTTAATCAACTTTGAAGTGATGTTCATATTATTGCGAACAATGACGCACATTTTGTCTGAACTCTGCTCATAATACATATGTATATACCTACCTATTTAATTTGTGGCTTACCTTCGTATATTCAGACAATGCTTCAATTATTGCAGCACACACTTCAGATGTAAGTAATTAGACATATCGAAGATTTCGAAATTTTTCTAAAATACATGAGGCTGTCATATGAATCTCCCGTCGCTAAAAATCGTAATGTAATTGCTAGCCTGTCGTATGCCGGAACCGAGTCTCTGTAATTCGTATTTGATTTGATAATTTTATCTTCAATCAGAGACAATAAATAATCAAAGTCCTCTGATGCCATTCTATGAATGATTTTATATTGACCACTTTCTTCTTGTTCTTTCAGACTTCTCATTATCAAGTGTCCTCCTTTGCATTAGATTTGTAACCCACCAACGTCTCTTCCTTCTTTTTTTTAATCAATTTACTCAATATTATATACGCCGAACTCGCAATTAAAATATCTGTTTCTGAGTCCGACATAGTGTCTACCGCCCGACGAATGAGCAACGGGCGCTCGTTCGCCTGGTCTAAACAGCTCTAGAGCATATGCTCTAAGAATCAGTTCTTGGATTGCGCTCTAATTCTTGGTTTGCGTTCTTGCTCGTTGATATTTTGGTGTAAACGCTGAGAACGAACTTCCGTTTACACTAAAAGATCAAGAATCAATGCTCTATTCTGGTTCTAGCTCTTTGTTCGCTTGGTTTATACGCACCTTAACCAGACGAGCATTCGCTATTCTATCCCCCACTCTACGAAATCAACGAATCACGTTTTGTGTAACGATCGAATTTTAATTATTTTAGAGTAGGGGGTTAGAATAGCGAATGCTCGTTTGGTCTGAATGCACCTTAATAAAGGGGTGAGCGAATGCTCATTCTATCCCCCACTCTACGAAATCAACGAATTCCGACGAATTATGTTTTGTGTATAACGCACGAATTTCGTAGAGTGGGGATAGAATGAGCCATTCGCTCGTTTGGTGTAAATTCACTTTAAAGGTCTCTGCCCACTAGACCGTACCATAACAAACAAAAAAACGATTATTTGTATTGAAAAGTATAAAGGTGCGTTCAAACTAAAAGAGCATTCGCTGTTCTAACCTACCACTCTACGAAATTCGATCAGTACACAAAACGTGATTGGTTGATTTCGTAGAACGGGCGCTAGAACAGCGAATGCTCTTTTGGTTTAAACGAACCTTAAGACTCTCCACTAGGACGTTCCGGCGCCGGCCAACACGGTCTCAATACTTTTCAATACAAAGAATAGTTTTTTGTCTGATACGTTCATGCTACGGTCATGGTATGGTACGGTCTAGTGGCCGGCCTTAACGCTCAATCATAATAGTTATTTTTGACTAACAGACGTAAAACGTACATACCCTGAAACAAATTTTAAATAAGATCAAACGCAAACACAATAAAAATCGATTGTACCGGACTCAATACAAAACATTTGAATGTACTATTTTAGAACGCCAGAGCATCGACAAGTAAACATTAACTTATTCTCGAACACATCTGTTAGTACTTAGCACAGACATATTTTTAAATAGACCACTATAATTTATCTTTGGCAGCCACCGTACCTTTTTTTTAATGGGCTAACTCATGGCCACGGACTAGCCAAGGGCAGATACGTGGTGTACGATGGAGTGAGTTTGCCTAGAAGGTTATTTACTCTTGACTTGAAGGTTGACGGGTTATATGATCTCGGAAATATAGACGCCGGCAGGGAATTCCACTCCGTGGCAGTACACATAAGCTCAGTCGGTAGAGACTAGAGGCCTATTGATCCAAACAACTCCCAATTTGAAATTTAAACATTGTCACATTGACATTTAAATCCAGATTTATTATCCCAAGAAGTAAGTGTCAAATAAAGTCGCTAATATAAATCAAAAATTTCAGAGGTTGGAACCTTTTCGTTAAATTACGCTCAACTAAGTATACCAATGGGACTAAGTTAGTAAGAAGTTTATTTGTTTAAAAGGATCATCAACAGAAGACACAATACACATTTTACAGAATTTTGGCCAAGTTCATTTACAATTGATCACGCTCACAGGTAATCACAGTTCAACATTGAGTTTGTATTCATTAAGGAATAAGAATAAGAAATAAATAATATTAATAATACGAGTTAAGCTAATTGAAGCAACGGAGGTGCCAAAGTTAAGAACGTCACATGATATTTGGGTCGTTTTCAGAAACTTTGCGGTACGTAATTAAGGGCTAAATTAAAACCAAAATCACGCACGTTTCTATCGTGTTACGAAAGGGAGTTATACAAACTATAACTTCGCAACGTAAAAATGGTACATTCTGTTTTAATTTTATTAAAGCCTTTAAAATTTTTGTTGCAATTATTTTTAATATTTTCGTGAAAAACACTTTCACTGAATCAGTATTCGCCATAATATATCGATTTAAACTTTCACGATTATCACTCATATTTTAAAGACAAACGGGTCTTAATCGCGTAAACTTACGTTTAATTATATCCTGACGTTTCGGGCATGTTCGGGGATGTTTTCAAAATATCAGTATTCGCCAGATTTTTTTTTCATATTGGCACAACAAAGTGGCTCCACTTCACCTGATCGTAAGTGAAAAGTAGAGCCCAAATTGCGGCGGCAACGAACAGGAGACCAGCAGTAACCTGTCAGTTGCCACCGCCTTGCTGGCCCGCTCGATGCTTCTTCACGCTTCGTTTAAAGGTTCCCAACTTATAGGTAAATTTCAATGCATTATATAAAACCTTTATTCTACAGTCATCATCAAATACATATTATATCGTAGCGTCCTCAGATGCCTCTATCGTTGTGGCAATAAAAGCGTGTTCAGGGTGCTTAGACAAGTTGCCAATCGCTAAAGCTTAATCGTCAATCGTAAAAGAAAGCTGCCTGTCTTTGTCGCACTAATATGAAAGAGTGACAGAGAGGGAAAACTACGATACGCTACTAAGCGCCAGCGATTGGCAACTTGGCTAAGCATCCTGATATTATTGAACGCTCCGGACGTCACGATATATCTGTACAAAGATTAAGTGCGTGATCTACATTAATATTATATGTCTGTGTAACTTAAATCTGTATTGATTTAACGATTCTTGCACTACGGATACTGTGCGTTTAATTCGAAAAATATTTGGAGCTTTCTGTTGCAATGGAGTTAGATACGACAATTTAAACAGATTGAAAATGTATGTATTTCTATCGTGAAAGGTGAGGTACCTATTTCAATATATACATAATTATCAGAGATCGGAAAAATGTGCGTCATTGTTCGCAATAATATGGACATGACTACAAAGTTGAATAAATTACTACAACTAACTAAACGAATTATAAAGATCTAGCGGCTCGCCTAAGAGAGACCTCAGGCGACCAGAGGGCTGGCCAGTACCTTGCACAACGTTTAAGTATAGCAATACAACGGGGGAATGCGGCCAGCCTTCTGGGTACCTTGCCCAATTTTTTTATTTATAGGTAGTTAAGTCCTTATATTGTTTGTTTTCATTTTATGTGGTATTTTAATAATAAACTAAACGAATATTTTTGAAATGATTATTTACAAAGGTTCTCATAGTTACCGGTGTCAAAAAGGTAATTTTTTGAAAATGATCTAACTGATTATTTTTTTAATCAATTTTGGTGTCGTGTCCTTATTAGTGCGAACAATGACGCACACTTGTCCGGTCACTGATAATTATAAAAATAAATCAATTACCCTATTTCTTCTTAAAATAATATTCGGTAGCTCTCAGTTAAATCTTGGTATACCTAAATAATAAATATCTTGGGATATCTTACACAAATCGACCTACTTTCACGGTAAGGCTACACAAATATAGTATATTACAATAATTACATAATATGCAGACTTATGTTACCAAGGAAATAAAGTATTATTTCCGCCGGGATTTGAACAGGAACCTCTAGTTTCGTAGGCAGGGCCACTACCAACTAGGCTACGCTGACGTTGATTTTGTATTCTGAATAAAGGAGTTATTTCATATATCTTAACTTACCTCAGCTTAGCATAATTTATGTTTATTCCACAATGCTCGCAGCTCGTAAACTAACGTATCGAAGCGTCTTTGTATCAGAACGGAAATACTGATATCGACCTTGTATCGAAACAGACTTATCTTACTTTAAATAACGTTGGAGATACGATCTTTTGGAGTTGGTTGGGAGGGTAAATAAAGAGACTAGGGAAGAATAGACAGTCAATGACTACTTTGGGTAAAACCTGCGACCACCTAATTATAACATTGGACGTCTAATGCCAGCTCAAAAATGCCCACAAACAGAATTGTTCAATTGTGCCAAGATGGGCAGGACATAGCGCTTTTCTTGACACCACGCATATTTCGGCGCAGCATCTTTGACAAATGTTTATAGGATATAGCCAATCAAAACTTTGACGGACCAATAACAACTATTTTAAATGGCGGTTTAAGTTTTTATAGGTTGACATTGAAATTCATTACCGCGATGCATTGAAGAGGAGGTGACACTTGTCAACTAAAGTTCAGGACCGTTTTTATTCTTTATTCAACAACAACCATGTAAAAAACAGCTTACGCCAAGACATTGCATGTGGAATTATCTATAAGCTAACATAATTCTAGTAGTTAGAACATTTTATATCAAAATAATAAAAAGGAAAAATTATACGGTACAGTAGCAGGTATTAAAGTAATGGTTAATTTTTCGTCTAAGTTGTGTCCATCTATCAGAAAAAATCAGAATATTTTGAATCGTAGCTAAAAAGTTATTATATTAATTAGTTCTATAGCTCTGTGGGTGGATGCGTTGGAAGTTTGATGGGTGCGGATAATTATGATATGGAATATACTTTGAAAGGCACTTTAGTACGGCATGCGGTTTCCATGTTTTATTTGTTCGTAGGGTAAAACAGATGCCTCGAAAATGTCAGTGCGATAGAAAGCATTACTATTATATCGTTCAAAAATAACCTTAAAAAGTATTTAACTGGACAACTTATGCATACTTAAGCTTATCGTAGTTTTATGAAATATAGATTATACTTATACACATGATCTCACTATTAGCCACAGTTTTAATTTTGATAATAAAATTAGATTTTAAAGTTGTGTTTAAGGTCAATGCGGCTAATACCTTCTATCGGGAAAGTCCCTCTACCAACTGCCGCGAAAAACAAAATTCGTAAATTTTGATGATCAGATCCTTACTGTTTATACTTGTATAGTCGACGTCAAAGATATCATTACGGTTTAGATGGCAAAAATATATTTACACAACTTTATTGCCTTGACATTAAGGTCGTGTAAATATATTTTTGTCGCCTAAATTGTAATGATATTTTTGACGTCGACTGTACTTGTATTATTGTTCAGCGGTGTAATGCTGCGCTCGACGTCGAAGTGAAGGCTGTCTCGTCGTCGAGCTCGTTGATGAACGCAGCGTCGAATGTGTGAATAAGAGAATAGCATAGCTATACTGTATGACACCAAATAAACCATTCTTATTATTATTCTTATTACGTATCAAGTAAAACCTTTACTTGGTACTTTACTTTACAAGTCATGTGCCATGACATGAGGCTAAAGGAAACACCATGTTTAGCGTGCGAAGTTTCTATTATTTACTGGTCTCTGTTTCAAAGCAGATAGTAAAGCTAACGTCTTCTCCTTTATATTCTGTCTAGATAGGAAACAAACTTTATCTTTGTTCCTTATTCATTGTAGATATATATCTTTTAAACTACTATTCTTCTATTGAACTTTGGATTGAAACTTTGTATCGTAGTACGTATAATGATTAAATTTTGTATAGGTACATAATAATCATAATAGTCACCAAATTAAATCATTAAAAAACCGACATTATCCGAGTCCATTTCGTGATATAACATTAAGATGCATTCAGACCAAACGAGCATTCGCTATTCTATCCCCCACTCTACGAAATTCGATCGTTACACAAAACATGATTCGTTGATTTCGTGGAGTGGGGGATAGAATAGCGAATGCTCGTTTGGTCTGAATGCACCTTGAAGTGCTAAATTTGTCTATTATTGTTTTGTCTTGTCATGCTTGTTGTTATATTTGCCACGAATATTTGTATTTGTACTTCAACCGATTTCTCCAAGATTCTATCATCAGAATCCTACTTGGTGCCAACGAAACCATCTTGAGGTTATACCCGTTCGATAAATAGTACATTAGTATAGAGGCTGGGACAAAAGGAGTTGCCGGCCGAAGTCATATAGACCCCTACCTCTACCTCTTGTCCTAGTCGCACCTGAAACGTCATACTTCGCAGCCTATTATAACTATTATAAGGAACATAACGAAAATATTTCATTGCATGATTGAAAAAAAATAGTAATTGAAATCGGTTCATGACTGTCTGAGATATCGAGTAACATACATAGATACAAAACATTCAAATGATTTCAGAACGATTCCTTTTTTGAACTCGGTTAAAAAACTAGTATATTTTTGATACTGTTGAGATTAGTCTATCAACACTCTATACTCTATGGAATGGTGTTTACATAACATTCTAATCGATTCTCCGTAATTCTGACAACCTTATTTTATTATCCTATTTATTCTATTTCCAAGTAAAACATATAACAGGAATCCAAAATACTTAAAACTTTAAGATAAAGATTTATACCAAATTGTTACGAATTTAGGCTGATCTTGTTTTGATTGTGTAATAGCATTCCTTTTCGATATCGGTTGAAATTATCTCCATAAGAAACAGAGTAAAATAAAAACCAGTAGCGTTAGTGATGCGAAGCTAAAAAAGGATTGCTTTTTATGGAAGGGTTCCGTAGCTTTATTTTTGAAACAAAAAATAATGGTTCTTAGAAGTGGCATGTGAATGGAAGGGATCCGTAGTTATTCAAAAACGGCTGGGGCGATTAATGTTCAAAATAGTTTTATTTTAAAGTATAAGTCATTCATTAGTTAATTACTTTCATATTTTTTGGACTGTAGTATATCTGTACTAAATTAGAAATTTCTAGCCTAGTGGAGGTCGCAGAAGTCCGCTGGATGCGGGTGGCGCAGGACCGTTCATTGTGGCAATCTTTGGGGGAGGCCTATGTTCAGCAGTGGAGTTCTTTCGGCTGATATGATGACAATTAAGGGTGAGAAAAATATAATTCCACTTAGGTATTGACTTTTCGTGACCAAGCTTATCAAAAAAGATTTCGTCATTTTGAAACTCAATGCATCCCAGATCTTACAAAAACTACACTCTTAACCATTAAAATTAAACGTGCTCCATTACTAAGACAAATAAATAGAAAAGGAATCGACAAACACAGAAAGGGTAGACGCATATGTCACTCATGTGTTGACGGGCTAATGTGCATCTATAGGAACCCTTTTCTTCCCACGGGTTAGAGATTGACTAGGGATTCTAATACAGAAATATCATGTTAAGGTGCATTTAGACCAAACGATCATTCGCTCATTCTATCACCGACTCTACGAAATTCGTTCGTTACACAAAACGTGATTCGTCGAAATTCGTTGATTTCGTAGAGTGGGGGATAATATGAGCGAATATTTCTTAGAATCTAGTTAGATTAAGTTTAAGTTGTGCTATTTTTTCTAATGTTTATGAATGTTATAGTTTGTTTTTATTCTTTTAGTTAATTCGAAAGCCTTTCTTATTTATTTATTTTATATTAAAATTATACAAATAATACAAGGGCGCCATAAAACCCTTTCTGGTTTGTGTCGACATCAGAATCGCGGAAACGTACCTATTCATTTATACCTACATGAAAATGCAAAATGCAGAAAATGCCACCAGCATCCTCGGTACAATGCCACAAGGGTCAATCTTAGCTATAGGTTAAGTTAGTTCGATGTAATTATGTTAGTATTATATACAGGAAAAATATAAATTTTATATTTATTGGTTTTAATCACAATTCAATTGAGCTTACCGCGGGTCAAGGTCGATTTGTGTAAGAATATTTATTTATTATTCATAGCTGAATGGTCTTACGCGAATTCTTAATCTTTCCGCGAGCCTATTTTCAGTTCGCTGGACATGATTATGTCTTTACATTAATTTGGACGCATTAGGAGGTAAATGCCCAATAATCGCCACGCTGGCAAAGCGGATTGGAGATCGCAGTAATCCTGCTGCCTATCATCAATCTTCAATAAACAAATAATCAGTGAAACTTCACTTAGTCGACCTTTACGACACCCACGGGAAGAGTTGGGGTGGAGACAAAATGTATTCCTATAGCCGTTACCACGTAATGTTACGGGACCCTAAATCGTCTTGTGGCTAAGACCCATGATTACTGCGGTGGCACTCATCACAAACCCATCAGTAGCTGAACGTTTTGTTCTTGGAAATAGGGAAAAAATGGATTTATTGTGTAATAGAAATATAAAAGTACCTAAAAATAACTATGGTACCTGATGTGGTGGGTGAATCTGGTTCTAATTCTTTCATCACCTGTAGTTTCCATCAGTGGTTTACTATCATCAAATCTTACTTTCTGAATGCAAATTCTTGTAAACGAATGAAAATTACCAAAAGCGCCATACATGGAACTATAACATTTATGGCGCTTTTGGTAAAAATTAACCATTACCTTATAATACCTGCTACTGTTCGCTATTATATTTCCTTTTCATTATTTTGACATAAAATGTTATTACTATTAGAAATATGTTAGCTTATAGATAATTCCACATGTAATGTCTTGGCGTAAGCTGTTTTTTACATGGTTGTTGTTGAATAAAGAATAAAGAATATTTGACGAGATCCCTCGATGTCTCCAAAATCCTATCATCAGGTCCCAACTTGGTGACAATGGGACCATATCAGGGTTATACACATTTGATCACAAAATAAATTTAATCGGTTGACGATTCTCGGAGATATCGGGTAACATCATCTTCTTCTTCCTAGCGTTATCCCGGCTTTCCGGCAGGGTCCGCTTTCCTGCTATATTTCCTCCACTTTACGCGATCCTGGGCATCTTCTACTGTACTCATGTCAGCCTTCACGACATCTAGCCATCATTTATTTGGTCTAACATACATACAACAAAAAAAAATCGGTTGAATTGAGAACCTCCTCCTTTCTTTGAAGTCAATTAAAAATAAAAACATAATGTATAGTACTTATTGATCAGCCTCCGTACCCTTTAGTGACCCTGCCTACGAAGCTGGAGGTTTCCGGGTTCGAATCCCGGCGAGGGCATTATTTGTGTATTTATTTATCAATCACAAATAATTGTTCCTTGGTCATGGCTGTCTATGTATTTAAGTATCTATGTGAATCTATCTATTATATATATTGTCGCTTGGTACCCATATCACAAGCCCTATATAATTGTGGCAATCTTTGGGGGAGGCATGTTCAGCAGTGGACGTCTTTCGGCTGATATGATGATGATGATGAAGCCTTAATTGAGCTTACCGTGGGACTAAGTCGATTTATGTAAGATGTCTTAAGATTTATTGGTATGTAGTTATAAGATCTTTCGACTAACAACGACGAATCAAATAACGTTCAGTTATAGAATACTAATTTATTTACATTGAAAAGGGAACTTGATCTCACTGACATTTTATACATGTGATAACGATGCACCTGGGTTTCTGCTTGTAATGCCTTTTTTGCCAACACTGGTTACAAGTTATTAAGTTACTTTATAATTACTTGCTAACAATGCAATAGTTATTAACCGACCTCAAAAATTGAGGAGGTTCTGAATTAGGCAATTTTTTTTCAAATGTCAAAGCCAAATTGACTCGGTTACTTCAAACTCAGATAAATCCATTCTAACCACTTGAGAGATTATTGAAAAAAGTGATAATTCGGTGATTTTAATGGCAGATTATTTTTATTATGGCTAGGGCAATAAAAATCGATCCTGTTCGACAAACTCAGCTTTAAAGTCTAAACTAGTGTATTCTTTAAAAAAAATATAAATTTTGATTGGATAAAATCGTTTCATTCTTCATTTGATATTATACCTAATCGTTTGCAATTGATCTATCTTTGAAAACAATCAGTGAGGATTTACACACTTTTGATTTAACATACTTGGATTTATCGAGATTTGAAAAAAAATTGACAACGCAGAATTGACGTCGACTGACAGCCATATTGAACAAACTTTTTTTGCTGATTGGCTTTGATGGACTTGCCTTCATTTGAAATAAACTGTCTTTTGGATTTACCGGATTTTGATAAAATATAGTGATATTAACTTTATTTTTCTCAAAAACTACACGAAATTATACTTAACCCATGAAATAGAAATAAAAACAATTTCTTAAGCTAAATATTTAAATATTATAATTTCTTAAGCTTTTATTACATACAAAAATCTTACAAAATGTCGGAAATGGATTTACCCCAGTTTGAAGTTAACCGACTCAATTGGAGTTTTGTAGTTATAAATTGATGGCCATTTATAACTATAGCTATAATCAAACGGTTAAACTCACGTGTATTTTTCAAGCCACTATACGCACGACGTGTTTCAGAGAGCCTAGGTCTCCATTATCAAGCACTGAGCCCGCGTTCACGCCTCGCTACTCGCGAGCGCGGCCCGTACTGAAATACACGTGAGTTTAAGCGTTTTGTTACAGTTATTATGTCTCACGAAAGTTGAAATTCAATTCCGTAAAACTACGTAACTATAGTCCAAAAGCTCCCAACTATATGGTCCAAAACTGAGACAATATCTTGGATTTAGTGTAATTATTATATTATTGACGCAGTTGCTACACAAAGTCTCCTCATCAATGATTAAAAAACTTAGATAAAACCAAAATAAAAGATTTCCATTGATGCTTAATACGAGTTAAACTTGTGGACCATAGTTGTAGTAGTGGAATATAGTTGTATGGTTTTACGGTTATAATTTAGTCAATTTGGTGAAGACTGGTTCCTTCATCTTATTAAAGATTTAGACCGGCCTTTGTCCTTCAATAGGACTTGGTAACTAATTCCATCGATTTTGAATTGGGTTGTTGGTAGGTACTCATAGTTCAAAGACCATTGAATTGATGTAAATCGCTTCTCTTTGTTTTGATACTGATTTTAGGGTATAGTGACACTTTACTGAAATGTAGTGTCAATTGCAATTTGGTTTATGTTATCATTATCATCATCATCAGCCTATGTTAGTCCACTGCTGGACGTAGGCCTCTCCTATTAACTATGCGTATAGACGTATTAGGGGGTATCTTGTAAAATGTTGTGCAATCTTGTAGAATGGTCAGTGACACTTCAATCCCTTAGTCGACTCTTACAACACCCGCAGGAGGAGTTGAGGACGGCAGTAAGAATACATTTGTCACCACCCCAACTCCTTCTGCGGGTGTTGTAAGAGTCGACTAAGGGATTGAAGTGTCACTGACCATTATTTGATAAAAGATGGATGATGGGCAGCAACGTCATCATAGTGGACACATTACTGCGATCGCCAATCCGCTAGCCCAGCGTGGCAATTATGGGCATTTTTACCTCCTAATGCCTCTATACGCATACTTAAAAGGAGAGGCCTTCGTCCAGCAGTGGACTATCATAGGCTGATGAAGTGAAGAAGAACCTTTGAGCAAATGAGTCAGCTACAGGAACCAAGAATAGATGGGTAAAAATTATTTTCGTTGTCTTGTTTCATACCACTCTGTCACGCTTTTAGTTGTTGCTTCGACTCAGTATATAAAAAAAATCCGGTGCACTTGTATTTCTTTTTCACGCTAGATTTTAATCCATATAACAGAAATTGAAAACAAAACATCATCTCATACAAAAATCACCAGTGCGTCACGTTTTTTAGGAACACAAAATAAGACAAACGAAAGAATTTTGACCCAGATAAACAAAAACGTGTACATTGGTTGTATTTGTGTCGACTTTGTACAATCTATCTCATAAAGTGACCATATAACACAGTTACGTCCAAGATTGCGCTTTAAAGTATATTTTAAGCGTTGTTTACACCCTATAAACCTCAATTCTGTAAACACATTAGGTGCCCACATAGTCGTTCGTATCCATTAGCGCTAAACCTAGGTCTTACGTCAGGTATCTAGGCTATTCTAGGCTGCAATTGTTACTCTGTTGCAGGAAATGCATTATTGGAATCTGAATTAAGTTATTTTCTTTTTCATCACACCTGTTCGTTAAGTGCGACAATGCGCTACGGCGATGCGCGCCGTAGATGCGCCATTACACCCTAGGGCTGTCAAGGATTTTCATACAACATTGCGTCGCACTAGCATTCATCCCTGATTTTCAGAAATGATTTAGACCATTTTAGAGTCGTTTAGTGAACATATAATTATTGTTTTATTTACTTTTTTTGCCTCACAGGTGTGATGAAAAACATTGTGTGTGCCACGGGCGGTACAAAAATTATCAACTCGTGTGAAGTAAAGCCCGCGCCTTCGGCTGTGGCGACTTTGGCGACAGCCATTGTTCAGATTTTTTTCGGATTTCACTGGCAAACGGAATATAATTATTTTAATAAAAAAATATTAAGCGTGAAGAAGCATCTAGCGGGCCAGCAAGTTGGTGGCAACTGACAGGTTACTGCTGGTCTCCTGCTTGTTGCCTCCGCGATTTGGGCTCCACTTTTCACTTAGGGCCTTATCACACTTGCGATTTACAAGCGAATTGAAAGCGAAGCGTACGCGCGGCGTGTTCGTCGCGTGCCCGTAACCGATTCGCCGCGAGTGCGTCGCGATTTTGCCGCGATCGCGTAACGAATACGCTGCTCAACCGTCAGTAAATCGCTCAGAGTGATCTGAGTCTTGAACAGTCACTAATAAGATTTAATATTACATAATGGATACCAACTCTTGACGCGGCAAACTCGCTGCGCAGTCGCGGCGTATTCGTCACGCGGTCGCGGCGTAATCGCGACACCATCGCGGCGAATTAGTTGCGGGCACGCGACGATCACGCCGCGCGTACGCTTCGCTTTCAAATCGCAAGTGTGATAAGGCCCTTAGGGCCTTATTACACTTGCGATTTACAAGCGAGGCGAAAGCGAAGCGAGCGCGCAGCGTGATCGTTGCGAGCCCGTAACCAATTCGCCGCGAGTGCGTTGCGATTTGGCCGCGATCGCGTAACGAATACGCTGCGCAGCCGTCAGTAAATCGATAAGAGAAATAATAACATTTATTATTACATAATGGATACCAACTCTTAACGCGGCAAACTCGCTGCGAAGTCGCGGCGTATTCGTCACGCGGTCGCGGCGTAATCGCGACACCATCGCGGCAAATTGGTTCCGGGCACGCGACGAACACGCTGCGCGCTCGCTTCGCTTTCGCCTCGCTTGTAAATCGCAAGTGTGATAAGGCCCTTACGATCAGGTAGAGTGAAGCCACTTTCTTGTGCCAATATAAAAAAAAAAACAAATAAACGAAATACACATACGAATATTTGCTTTCTACGTTACTTGCTTAGTTATCTTTTACTATCTCGAATAAGTCTGGATACTTGAAAAATTCTAAAGTCAAAGTGCTACTGCCCAACTAGCAAAACAGTCATATAACATCGAGCTTACTCAGCTAATAAGTCGTATAAACGCGAATTACACAGTACCTATCGTATAAAGCCAGCTTATACAGCAATATGTCGTATAAAAGTCATATAAACGCAAATTACACAGTACCTGTCGTATAAAGCCAACTTATACAGCAATAGCCTAATAGTCGTATAAGATATCATATACACGTTTATACGACTTTCTTATATGACTTAAGAGTCATATAAGAAGTTGCTGAAAAAGACACATTTATAAAACGCTTATATGACTTTTTTGCCGAGTAGCAAAAACTTATATGGCTGACTTATGACTTGTGAGAAAAAGTCGAGTAAACGTAACGCAGTTGCTATTATATGACTATTGTGAATGAAGTCATATAACAGCTAATTATATATGTTGTTTTATAAAAGTGTTTTATTCAGCATCTCGACATCTTTTATGACTAAAGAGTCATATAAGATTAATGCTGAGTAACCTGCTTTTACATGACGCTTACTTGACTATTTGTCGAATAATTACATCTTATATGACCTATGCTCGAGTAAATGGAAAAATAATTGCTATTATAGAACTTTTTGGTTTCAGCTGTTACTTTTATATGATTAACGTATCTACCTGTAGGTGTCATGGCGCTTAAACCACTAAACTTGCTATATAAGAACTAATACGAAGCAGTTATATGATATGTTAATCGTATACATGTCATATAGTAGTTTCCTTCGTAATAATTAAAAATATTTATTTAATTTATATTGTAATAACTAATAATTAAAGTGGCGCGTTCATTATTTACTACTAAATATAGTATACTTTATCAGTAAAGTGGTATTCGGAATACATTTTCACCATTAGGTAGAATTTATAATGCCAATTATAACATGGTCATATATTACTTAGATAGCTCTGTCAAAACATACTCAACGGCATTAAGTGTTTTAATTTTGTTTACACCAGCTAGCACTAACAAAATTATAGGCACGAGCAAGTTGTCAATCCGTCTTCTGTTTAGTTTCGCTGGACACTTTTATTCCACAAATTTGGCATATAAGTAGCAATTATATGATCAATAAATAACTAACTCAACGATTATATGGCTCTTATATGATTAAAAGTCATATAAAAGCTATATAAGTCGCTATTATTCAGCTAGTTAGCTATAAAGTGGTCACGGCGATGATTATTATATGACTACTAAGTGGTGGCAGTTTCAGTTAAATGGCTTTTATATGGCTAAAAAGCTGAGTAATATGGGCCCAAATCGCGTTATATAAACATAATTATTACGTTTTTATGACCAATTTCATAAGCTAAAAGCCTGAATATGTTACGTTTCCGCGACGATTATATGACGAAATTTTGCTAGTTGGGTGTCTACTCTGATACCAGATTTATTTCATACGAAGAATTTTAAACCATCTAATCGATTTTCTAACATTTATTTTTAGTATATTTGGAAAATAATAATTGCACTGAAAGTTGAAAAATTTACTGGATAAGACTCAGCTTATTCTGTTTTAATTTTCAAGTATTTTTGGAAAGAATACATTTTTAACGGAAAAAATGCAACTTTAAAATGCGATTTCAAATGTTACAAAAAGCAAATAGTTTGATGAAGTCTGGCTTATTAAGTGATACAAACTAAATTGAATAATTTATGGATAGTTTTATGAAACAAAAGATTGTTCTACCTTTTAAAAACGCAATAAGTACTCATCGGTTACAATAAATTATACCAAATATAGAGCCCGCAGTCCTTGAATCTACAAAATAGTACTTATACTACTTGTAGTAAGTAGATAATTATACGGAGTTATCTTACAAAACCAGAATAGAAAGATGGTTGAGCTAAAAATAATTAAAAACTTGAAATGACCGCAATGATACCGTCTGGGCACATTATCGCTCGCTGCCGCTTATGAAACGCTTATAAAATACAACTTCAACACTTTGAGTAATACTGAATATATTTTTATACCACTTTTACACTCTTACAATATTATAAGCTTTAATCACTGTAATTTATGATTTATACATTAGGATACTTCGACGATTTACAACTAAATAAGATTTACCTGTTTAGTTGTTGCCTCGCGTATTTTGAAGTTTAATCCTTTAAAATAGTTTAGATATTAATGCTGCATATTTAGGTTACTACTAGCAATATTTAGGTTAAATACTAAAAATAATATGTAAAAAGAGTGTTTCTTTTTCGCCTACAAACTGCAGTTGGCGAAGATTTAAATAGATTTTTTGTAATGTGTCTTTTGGATTAAATAAAAAAAAAAACCAGCTGACCTTATTTCTAAGGAACATTCGTTTTTATACCCTCGTTTCCAACATTGGTATAAGTCGACAGAAAACACGATACCGGTGTTACCGCAATACAAAATCAAATAACCCTATTTTATAAAATAATCAGCAAAAATCATGACAGTTATGATATCTCGCTCGGTTATTACATTAACTTGCATTGTCAAGTTGTATGGAAATGTTTATTCGCTGAGCGAAATAGTGACTAGCCTTCTGGTCACCAGTGGCATCTATTAAGCAATTTAAGCATGGGGCTTTTTATTCTGTTGTTGAGATCTTTGTATTTTTTGTATGGCTATTATTTCATAATTATGTGTGATTATTAAAAGTATGTGTTTCTTGTTCATAGTTGCTTTCTTTGTATGTAAGTTTCTATATTATAGAGATTAATGAAATAAATGAATTAAAATGTATTGTAGTAATGTGTAACCTTTATGCGACTGTTTGTTTCTTAACCAATAAAATAAAAAAATAAAATAAAAATTATATTACACAACACAAATCTTAATTCAGCCTAATATGGGACTAGATCGATTTGTGTAACCTTATTTCTTCCTTATTAATATTCAAATTCAAATAGCAACAAACTCTTTTGAGTGGTCTAAGTAACACATACAATTATAAATACTTCCGGTTCTATCGCTACACCACTGATCCGAAAAGAACCAGTAAGAAATTTGGCGCACCTGTTTTTTTAAATAAACAATAGGTACGGTACATTCTACAACTAACATGCATTAAAAAAAACTAAAACATAAAATTGATTTCAAATAAATTGTGCTTATAAATGAATAAATATTAATAAATTTATAAGCACAAGCGAAGCGATTGGAAAATCTACTCAGACCCTAAACTCCATACAAATGACAACTGGTTTATCGATATACCCAATTAGGAGACTCGCCTGCGGCTCTACTGCATATTTACGCACTAGGCCAGAAACTACTTTGTCGTTTTACATTACTGGACAGGTTAATGAGCTTTAAGCGTTTATTTTATTATTAATTGATTGTAAATGAGTTACATTTTATGGTAGATCGTTATTGTATTTGACTATTTTGAGACGAATTGTGACCACCCGTGAGATTTGTTTAATAGGTGAATAAATTGAACATATTGTGAAAACACAAAGCAAATTATTTATTAACAAAATATTTTGATTTGTACTTTTTATTTTTCCCCAGTAGTCACACTACTTAATACTATATACATTATAAATATTAGATGTCATCTACCAAAGAAAAACGACCAAGATCACCTAACGTCCGAGGTGGGGATCGAACCCACGTAGGTACTCAGCTTTCGCGGCTGATGCCTGGTCAAGGGGTACAGGCATCAGCCGCGAAAGCTGAGTACGTGGGTTTGATCCCCAGATTAGAATGTATTGTATTAATAATTATTTTGAATTTTAGGACATAATTATTTCAGTATAACATGCCCAATTATTGAACCTTATTCGACGATTACCCTTATATAACTCCCTTCTTTAATTTTCAAAGTGAGATCTAAGTCAAACATGATACGTCTGTAGTTGTTTTATAAAGAGATTAAATTAATCTCTGGCAGAGTAACATCGGCCAAGCATTTTTCAGAGCGTCAACGGACATCTCATTCATCTGGTCACGTTTTTTTTGTACTTAATGATTTGAGGTTGGTATTGTCTTAAAGAAACGGGTGCTATATCTGACGATCGAAAATGCTACCAAAAGATGCAGCCACTTCCAAAAAAACGTGACCATTTGAATGAGATGTTCGTTTACGCTCTGAGAAATGACGTGCGCTTTCTCCTTTATTTATGTCATGTAGCATCTCCGTGGTCTACCTCTTCCCCTCTTTCTTTCAATATTTCCTTCTATGATGGTTTTTATTAGCATGTCGTGTCGTAACAAGTAGCACATCATCGCTCTTCGTCTATTTTCTATTATATTCATTATAATTCTGATTTGTGACCATGTCTGTCCAATCCCTTCCACTCTCTTCCAGCAACATATTTCAAAACCTTCAAGTCTACGTCGACTAACTGAACTGAATGATGTATGGTTATATACTATGCTTAATTTAAAACTGCTTTTCACGTTTATTTCATAAGCCGAGTATAAACATGATTATGTTACTAAAAAGAGACTGGGATCCTACAGTCAAACTCTGAAGAGTTTTGTAGGACAATTACAAATTTTAAGATTGTAATCCACATGTACTATTAATAATAAATAAATAAAAAACCAACGAACACTACACAGTACACACTCCCTATCTTGTTAAACCTGAAGTGTCCACGGAAAAAACATGTCTAGTCATTTTCAGAAAGAAAAACAACCTTACTTTTATCGGAACAAGGTAGGTACAAATTTACCCTGATTTTCGCAAGGACTAGACATGTTCTTTCCGTGGAGCCTTCATATTATTTGTTGTTCAGGCGGATGTCCAGCTAAGGACTGAAATAATGATAATTACACTTTTAAATATCGGAACAAAACAAATCAATTGTTCCGAAATGTTGCAGCCGTGTGGTGACGGCAGTAAGAATACATTTGTCACCACCTCAACTCCTCCTGCGGGTGTCCTAAGAGTCGACTAAGGGATTTGATAAAAGATCGATGATGGGCAGCAGCGTCATCATAGTGGACACATTACTGCGATCATCAATCCGCTTGCCCAGCGTGGCGATTATGGGCATTTATCTCCTAATGCGTTTATTTTATACGCATAGTTAATTGGAGAGGCCTACGTTCAGCAGTGGACTATCATAGCCTGATGATGATAGTTGCACTTTTTGTATCCAATCCCACTATTCCTTAGAATGTTACTAGTTACTACACAATAACTTTATTTTTCTTAAAATTAGCTTCCTAGTGCTACCGCCAAGTCCCGTAACCAGTTCCACTCGCCGGCCTATTACCTATAATTCCTGCTTATTACCAATATTTTTCTCTTCGACTGAACTGGTCATTTGCTGTGATTACCTTGCAGTTAGAGTACCGGCACTATTCCACACTTTTTACTTGACGGGTTTTTCTTGTTGTGTGAAAAGTTTTTGCACGGCTTGAAGAGCAAAAAATTAGTTTTTGCTGTTTGTGTGAGAAATTATGTGAACACCAGTATTATCCGCTGGCCGAGTTTAGAATGATACTTTCATTTTACAGTGAACAGCCAGCCTAGCCAAGACGCCATTTTGAAATCGTGTACGACAAGTGACACGTAATAAATGTATGAGAATGAAAGATTCGAACAAAAAGTCACGTAGCCATTTCTATACATTATTATAGCCTCTCTATATTATGATATCGCTTATAGTTTATAACAATAAAACAAAAATAAAGTTTTGATTGAAATTTAATTCTTGTTGGTACAAATTTGACTGCTATTCGGCTTCTTTGATCTGACCCTATGTGGGTGTCCTTAAAAGTGTATGGCGTAGGCGACTTTTAAGTTTTAACAGTTTAACGATGAGTATAATGAAGGAAGAAAATGTCTTTGTTGGACGACATCGTAATAATCCTTCTTGAGATCTATGTCCCAGTGAAAGGCAATTAACTAATAGTAATCATCATCAATAAGATTACAATTGGCAACAGTAATCATAGCTGATACTAGTAACGGAGACTTAGCAATTACCTTGCTTCACAACAGTTAGTTCTGCCAATTACCTGTTTTGCAAATATACCTTTATTTTTTAGTACAAGCATCAAATCCAAACCAGTTATTTTGCAATTTCTTTTATCAAACATGGTTTTACGAAAATCCAACAACAAACGAATAAATGTGGACAAATTTTTACTTAAATTCAATAAAACGTGTAACTTTTCGATTACATTTTTGAACAAACTTGGACTTTCGAAACTTAGCGTCATTCTTACAGGCGATTATACATTTATCTATCGAATTTTGTTGTGCCTTTAGATCTCATAACGTTGTATTCGGACTTAAGTCGTTTTAGGTCTGAACTTGTCAGTTACTAATAAACTTTTAGTTTAACTGCCGAAAAATTGATTCAGATTGTGCGTTTACCATTTTGTTACGGTATTTTGATAATTACGGCCGTATAAGTGGAAAATCTGTTGTTGGTAAGTAAACCGTTTGGGTCAATTTGCCTTGTAACTGATTTATATGTATAATACAGGGTGTTTGATTAGCCAGTGAAAACTAAAAATATTACACTATCTATACATATCTGAAATAAAACTTGTAAAAAAATTATCTTATTTTACGCAAAAAATTACTATGACAATGTGGCAACTATTCTCAAAGCATCTAAATTCTAAATGCGCTAAAACTTTCTAATTTCATTAATCATAATTAAAACATTTTGCTTAGAACAAAAAACATTAACATGGAAAAAAAAGATGGCTGCCACGATAGTTCTATTATTTGCTTTTGGATGCAAATGTTATTGTACCTCTTTTGTGTTACTATAATACTGCCGTGCAATTCCTAAAACACAGTAACTGACAAAAGTCGATTTTGAGATAATAGCAAAAAACAGTTTTAAAGTAATATATTTTCCAAGATTTGATAGTTAATGAGATTTTTTATTATGCAAAATAAAGTATTTCATTCATACAATATGATAAATTAAAAAATATATGCTTCTGCATTTTCTAAAATTAAATATGTGGTTTTTTCGAAATTCTGTGTTTGTACTGCGCTTTTAAAAACAGGAAAAACTATAACAATTACTAATTAAGACACAGTAAAATGACCACTTACTGCACAAATTTTGCGTGCTTTGTAGAGATAGGCGGCATTTTACAGGTTAAACTGCAGTAAAAGGGACTAGTATACTGTAATTTAACTAGTATTTTGATTGAATTTTCGTGCTACGAACTTCATTCACAGCAGTAAAATATAGTTTTTTTTAATAAAGTAATTAAAATAGAACAAAACTTTGTAACAGCATACCATAACATTATTATTAAGAAATTCAAACACGCTTATCAAGTTTCATGCCAATGTGTGAAACAGAAGGAAGTAAAAAACGATTTAAAAGTTACTTGGAAAATGCAGTTTATTTAGGGATTTGTCGTTAATAATACAAAAATTAGACAAAAAATATGGTTTATTATCACATTTTCTTAAGCAATGGTATAACAATCAACTTTAGGTACCATTATCGATTATAATAATAGCAAATGGCACATTATACTCAGCCTTACATTGATTTCAATGAGTAAGGTTACGACTGATTATGGCGTAGCACTTCTACGATTAATTTAAATAAATATAACTTCTTACGTATTTATGTCACTTATAAATCAAATATAGTCTTTAGAATACTGTATATTATAATACAAAACCCTACAAAAGAATAAATTATCATTAATTATGACCTATTATTACAATTATTAGTCCAACATAGTTGAGATCTTTTATAATTTGCGTGAGTTAAATCTACTTCTTTTGCCTTAGATCTGCATTTTCAAATAATTGTTAGACCTTTGGTTTATCAAGATTTTCAAACCACTTTTGCTTTATTATTGAGTATATGACATTTATTTCAACATACAAATTCAACAATTTTAAACTAAACAAGAAATAATTAACAAATAGAAAACAAAAACACTGCGTAAAGCAGTTTCACAGGACGTCTGAGGGCCTAGTGTAGGTAATAACTTATAAAAAACGTCTCCGATCGCGTTTACGTTTTTTCGTCGCCATTTCATACAAATGACGATTAAAACGTAAACGCGATCGAGGCGTTTTTTATAAGTTATTACCTACACTAGGCCCTCTGATCTAAGCCCGAACCGAATCCATGAAAATATAGTCCGTTGTAGCCGTAAACTATTTCTATGGTAATTTATATACTATATCTGAAACAAGTTGGATAAAGGAAATTAGATAACAAAACCCCTAAAAACAGTTCTACAGCTACACCACCGGACCGTAATGGGACCATATTTTCACGAATCTGGATCTCACATCACTAACTAACATTGAAAACTTAACGGCATTTAACTAAAGCAGTCTTAATTAAATACATGAGATAAGGATAATGACTTTTTGATCATGATCAACTTTCTATAGCTCAGTCACTGGAAGCTCCATGTCCAAATTGTGTGGCAAGGCTTCCCAGAACGACAGCCTGTTTTTTGGCATCAGAGAATTTTGGCTTTTTAAAAGTTCCCTTTTTCTCGTCAGACTTATGCCTCTGGCATGATTTCTCACTGGAGGATCCATGTTTTTTTTTGATTTCAGACAAGACAATTTCTTGTATCCCAATTCTGAGAAATCAGTTTTATAAAACAGACAGTGCTGTTTTCTCCGGACCATGATTTCAACGATGTTTTTTAAATAGATCCGTTGTCCTCTTTCATCTATAAGTTTGGCTTGCGAAATATGGGATTTAAAATCACAAAAATCAGATAGACCCATAGTCTTTACAAAAACTTTGCCGACGCTTGCACGTTCTACAGCAAAGACAAAGTCCGAAAAATCCTAGACTTTGTGTTGTTTCTGCAAGGAGTGTTCTACGCAATGATGAAATGAGTCAGCTGACATAAATGTATGGCCTGGCTCAAAGTACCTGAATATAATCCTGTGTGCTGCAATATCTCTACTGTTTATAACTTGTAGTAGAAAAGTAAATAAGCAATAGTTTTTATTTTGCGCAGAACAATTATCTAACCAAACTGTGATGGTGTCCGCATCACGTTTTGTTTAAAAAAATGTCTTGAATGTACTGGTTAAATCCTCTTGTTTTCTACCAGCTAAAGCTTCATGCCAAATCACAGCACATACCTTATTTGTTGTAGTATACTTTCCGAGTGGTAGAAAAGTTTCATTAAACGCGACAAGTCGCGGGCAAAATAGTGCACTTTTAAATGATTCTATACGTGGTAGCATTATTACTTTTTGGAGGTCAGCTGACACATAAACATGTTGTGTGCTTGGTATCAATTTGGAATCCGCCTCATAAGTCTTTCTCGCGTTTGTATATTTTTCTTTGTGTTGCAAATAATCAGTACAAGTTTTGCAATCAGGGGCAAATTAAATGTGGACAAACTAAAGAGGAAGAAGGTTCTTTTTTGTCTTTTAAGAACCTAATAATTAGGTAGTTAAAATATGTCGGTAATACCTTTATAAGTAACTATATAATTTTTTATACGGTTATCAACCGACGACGCCTTGGTTGTTTTAAATTGTAAACAGGTTAAGAATTATTTTCCTACCTTAAACAGACGTTCCTTGAAGAGGGCTTTATAGTGATATCGTATCACTATAAACCCCTCTTCAAGGAACGTCCGAGATGGAACCAACTCAAATTTGCCACTTAAAATAATGGTGTAAATGCAGTTAAACTAGTCAAATAACAAAAAAATACTACCTAAACTGCAGCCCCTTGGCGTGCTACTGTCCTTTAGCTAGTATTATTGCTATTGAAAGTAATACATCATACAGCATAATGTGTACTTAATAAACTTGTTACTGTAGTTTAGATGGCAATACGATACTTATTTGAACAGTAGCGTACCACTTTAAATATCGTTATTTTATTCCTACTGCGTCTTAACTAGTAATTATGCTCATTAATCTATAAAACTGGAAACGCAGTACAACAATTTTAGCATAAAAATTGTATACTGTGTTTTAATTTGTATCTTTATAAACGAGATACTATGAGTTTACATGCTAAAAACCATGAAAATCTACACCTGTACTGCGTTTTAGTCAGCATCAGCCCAAAAACCGTAGCCGTAGACCATTTTACTGCGCTTTAAATTGCATTGTGCAGGAAAAACTAGTCACTTACTGCTTTTGGGGTTTCGAGTTTCCATGTTCCAGTTTTCCAAATTAAAAACCGATCGATTGGGATTATGCGTTTTGATTTGCTGATTATAGATCACCAATAAACCAAAAATCGGAAAATTGGCAGATACTGTGGTTTAGGAATTGCACGGCAGAATAGGTTTACTGGGTCAAAGATTATATCTTAATTATTTAATTCGCTTACACGGTTGGAGTAGGTTAGTTTTGAACTTTATAAAAGGTGTTACGATCTTGTTGTTCCCAAATTTAAATAGCAATTTTTTAGGTTGGGTATCTAAAACTCCATAATTTAGGCAGCTACCTCGCTCAACAGATCAGCCTTGTGATCCAGCGGGGTAAGCAATAGATTTAATAGATTTAAGTATTTTTTTGTAACTTTCTATAATTTGGAACATTTTCTGATGTATTTCTATGTTGGCAAGTAGTTTGAACCTTCAGTAAGTTTTACCTAACACTTTATGTTGTAAGAATTATTCAGTATAAGCGTAATAATAGTATAAGCGGAATAGGGTATAAAGACAAACCACATATTGGTTTAATGATACTTTTAAGGAAACTGTAAATTAGTTTATTAAATTATCTCAATAAAAAATAAAAAATACTACCAGCATCTTTGGTACCATACCGCGGGGGCCGGATTTAGATTAAGTGTAGTATATATTTATTTATAGTGTAGTTTTATAATATTATAATTTTAATTTTGTATATTTTTGTCACGTATAAATAAATTTATTCTTCTTATACAGGGTGATTTTTATTTACCGGCCAAACTTTAGAGGGTTAATTCTAAGGTCTTATTGATGATTTTTTACAATGAGACCGAAATCAGATTCGAGAAAAAACGTCTGATGTTCCATAAAAACCCTGAGATATTAGTAGGCGGAAATGTATGGAACATCGGGATGCTTAGCCAAGTTACCAATCGCTAATGCTTGTCACTCTTTCATATTAGTGCCACAAAGACAGTTAGCTGTCTTTCGTTTACGATTGACGATTAAGCGTTAGCGATTGGCAACTTGTCTAAGCAGTCTAAGCACCCAGATTTTTTTCTCGAATTTAACGTCGGTCCCATAGTAAAAAATCATCACCTCAGAACTAACCCAACTTGCATTTTAATAGACTTCAAAAAAACGGACCCTGTTTTTTATTTAATCGCGTACGCTTACATCATGGGAATTTCGAATGCTTTATTCTGCGTCACGCCAAAAACGTCAGGATCATTAAGAAATTTTGTATTGTTTAGTCATCATCATCATCATATCAGACGAAAGACGTCCACTGCTGAACATAGGCCTCCCCCAAAGATTGCCACAATGACCGGTCCTATGCCACTCGCATCCAGCGGACTCCTGCGACCTTTACCAGATCATCAGTCCACCTTGTAGGGGGCCTACCCGCGCTGCGCCTTCCGGTACGTGGCCGCTACTCGAGAACCTTCACGCCCCAACGTTTTCTGACTAACCAGGAGTGTAAAATTAAATCTCATTTTATAAATCAATTTAAGTAGCATGTGAATCGATCATATCCCTAATCGTTATTTGCACAGCTCTAGTAACTGTATGTTAGTGTATCTCACTCGCACTTATAAGCAAATGGCCGAAAAAACTGCGACGTAAATAGCGGAAATGTTCGCATTTAAACTTTAGTAATGTACTTTTTATTACTAGATATTTTTTTATCCTTTAGATTAATTCAGTTCTCTAATTAACCGTCGGTGAAAAATAAGGCTCATTTTATAAATTAATTTATGAAGTATGTGCATGGATCATTAATCCTGAATCCACATTTTTTGTACATTTCTATTTTTTTATGTGACGAAGGTAGACAACTTAGCTCTCAGCCTACTACCTGATGGAAAGCAGGAGCTGAGGCCCATGGACATAGTGATCATAAAATCGCTTAAGTATATGCGTTGCCTACCCTGAGGACTTATATGGATTGCTTCTATGCCAGTAATTACACCGGCTGTCTTACCCCCAAACCGGAACACAGTACTAACTATTTAGCGGCAGGTTAACGGCTTAACGGGTAAGACGGTGGTAGCTATCGGTGGAGTTACGAATTTCGTTTTTACACGTGTCTCGTACGACGTTTTTTTAGTGCAGATGGCCCTCCGAAGTTTTGAACCTGACTTGAAATGACACACTTTTCGCACTAGAACATAAAAAATGCACCATCTGTACTAAAAAATAAATTAGTACATTGTGGATTAAGGGACGTTAGCACGGAATTACTAACGAGAGTGTTAACTGGCTTTTAATGACTCGAGTTAGTATTCCGCTTACCGACCGTGATGCATACAATGTTTTTCTTCACACTTGCGGCCAAAAGAAGTAAGTTTTAAGGCATAATATTATTAAATGACATACTGACATTTCTTACTCCCTAGGGAATTTCACTTTTCTATTACTCCACGCAAGCAATGGCGCGCTTAGACAGCAAGTGTGATGAAAAGGTATATTAACGACAAATAACTCGGAAAAAAACTCGAATTATCGCAATATACACGAGTTTCTACGGGACAGGCCATGGAATGTTCCAGAAACTGGTACCTACGCAATATATCTCACTCACACTTATGCATTCTATGTGAGAAAACAGCTTCTTTACGGAACGCAGTCAATAGCGGAAATTGTCACATTTAAACTCGTAGCACTAATCAAGGTTCATAGAGTCATAGAGTAATTGGAAACAGAGTGTTCACGCTATCACATCATCAGCCTATGATAGTCCACTGCTGGACGCAGGCCTTTCATATTAACTATGCGTATAAACGCATTAGGAGGTAAATACCCATAATCGCCACGCTGGGCAAGCGGATTGGCGATCGCAGTAATGTGTTCTGTATGATGACGCTGCTGCCCATCATCAATCTTTTATCAAATAATGGTCAGTGACACTTCAATCCCTTATTCGACTCTTACGACACCCGCAGGAGGAGTTAGGGTGGTGACAAATGTATTCTTATTGCCGTCACCACACGGCTGCACGGTTCAAGTCATACACGACTAAAAATGTATTACGTATTAGAATATTTCCTACCTTCCATTGCTTCTATATGCATAGTTAATAGGAGAGGCCTACGCCCAGCAGTGGACTGACATAGGCTGATGATATGTAGAATATTTTATTATTTATTTATTAACATAAAAATATACAATGTCATAAATAGAAAGTGCCACAAAGCAGTTTTCAGTTTTTCACGGTTTGACTGTGAGTTCGTGCAGTTTCTACTCTCTTATATTAATTTTATAATTTTGTTACTTTACGCACAATATCTAATATGGTAAGGAATTAGTTAAAAATAAATAATGTTATTGACAAGGCAATTTTCAGTATTTACTGAACTTGTGCACAGTGTCCTGTTTTAACCTACCTGCCATACAACTTATAACGTTCGTTTACGCGAAGTAAACGATAATTATACATATCATAGTGGACGCATTACTGCGATCGCCAATCCGTTTGCCCAGCGTGGCGATTATGGGCATTTACCTCCTAATGCGTATAGCATAGTTAATAAGAGAGGCCTACAACCAGCAGTGGACTATTATAGGCTGATGATGTGATGTGATGACAAATCTACACCCAAACATTGTAAGTTCAAGATTTCGATATAATTATGTAGGTAATAAAACTGGATACATATTTTTCAATAATATTCGTATTTTTCTTAAATAAATTATTCCTATGTGTCAGTTTTGAAGTTTTATTAAAGTTTTGCACCCATAGTGCCGATCCCTATATGGATTGATCGTTCTATGATACGTTTACTCTATGATGCAACATACCACGGAGAAAAAACTAGTCTATCTTTCCGCCTATCGACTATGTCTGTGACCCTTGCGTCACTACACTTAACAAGTAAATTAGAGGTCTATTTAATTTGGACTGGTTTTTAATAGTCCAGTATTTGTTGAGCTGTGAATATTACATTAAGGTGTGGTAATACGTACATACGTCAGCCGTGTGGTGACGGCAGTAAGAATACATTTGTCACCACCCCAACTCCTGCGGGTGTCGTAAGAGTCGACTAAGAGATTGAAGTGTCACTGACCATTCTACAAGATTGATGATGGGCAGCAACGTCATCATAGTGGACACATTACTGCGATCGCCAATCCGCTTGCCCAGCGTGACGATTATGGGCATTTACCTCCTAATGCGTTTATACGCATAGTCAATAGGAGAGGCCTACATCCAGCAGTGAACTATCATAGGCTGATGATGATGATGATGAATACGTACATTTGTTGCCAAGTTCTACTGAATAAAATCTATTAATTGAATAATCTAGAAAAAAATATTTGAAGAAAATGACGAATTATTATTATTATAAAAACTACATAATAATAAAATAGTACATTACGACACAAGTGCGAAGAACTTGAAATTCGAAACGAGTGGCGATGTTTTAAATCGACACGAGTTACGAATTTCGTTCTTGCACGTGTCTCGAACGACGTTTTTTAGTGCAGATGGCCTTTCGAAGTTTTATGTAAACCTGACGTAAAATGACACACTTCTCGCACTAGAGCCTAAAAAAGGCACCATCTGTACTAAAAAAAAACATTTATTTAGTTAATATTAGTAATGCTCATTAATTAAAAAAAATCGATAATTTATCTCTGTCATAAAATTGCTTAAAATTTACCATTTTTAAAGTTAAAAGTTAAAGTATTATGCCTGATTACAAGTTGCTTTTATTTTTGACTGAAAAAATAACATATTTTCGATAACATATTTTCGTTCAGTAAGGATTGACTAGGAATTAGTTAAAATATGAATAATTTATTTTATAGAGCCAAGCCAATATTAATTTTATTTCTTTGAAATTATGCTAATTTCAAACCATTCCATACTTACGTAACTTCCTCTTAAAGAAAGATCATCTAAAAATGGCGACACACGATTCCACACATAAGGTCTATCAAAACTGGACCACTCTTGCAATCTCCCTCATAATCTGAGCTCTAATGCAATACAAAATGTTGGTAGAAAGAGGCCAGGTTAAGATGGTGGCGTTGGGCTTTTTTCTAGGGGTCAACAATCTGGTGTGAGCGAGACGACCTTATCAATTATCGATGGGATGTTGGTGCTATTTGAGATACGGGGTGTTTTAAGTTTGTCAAAGATATGTCGATTTATTTGTTTTCATCACACTTGCTTTCTAAGATAAGATAAGATATATTTATTTGCAGAAAAAGGGCTAGTTACATGTGTTAGGACTGATTTTTCAATCTCCAGTTAACAGTACCTGTCAAATAAATGTTAGTTCTGTCCTTTTTTGACTGGCGATTCGAGAAAAGCATGGTGATAATTTTAACTAACGGATAGGTTTATTTGGTGATTGAAAATACAGCCCTTAACATTATATTTAAATATTTATCAAACGGGTTACTCACGTAATTTAAGTCGATAATTGTCTTGTCTAAATGGATCGAAACATGTCGAACAATTAAACTACGACTACGACTTAAATTACGTGAGTAACTCGTTTGACAAATATTTAAATATCTTTGAGTCTCACGTTAGTCACAATTCTAAAAGTCTTAACATTATGTTAGATATAGTTCCACTTTTTCCAGATAAACATTGCTTGCATGCATCGCGGGAGTTAACAGTGAAATTCTCTCGGGAGTTATAGAAATGTTATTACGTCATTTAATTTCTTTTTGTCTGCTAGTCTGATGAAAAACATTGTATGCATCATGGTCTGTAAGCGGAATACTAACTCGAGTCATTAAAAGCCTCACTCTCGTTAGTAATACTGTACTTACCTAACTAGATACACGTCAAGCTCGAAAATCTCGCCCCAAGCCCACATATAACTACACCTATAATAATAGCTCTGCGGCCCTACCGTGAAAAACGAAATTCGTAAATTTCGAGGATTTGTCTCTCTCCCTCTAATGACGCCTTCGTTTGAGTGACAGAAAAAAATCCTCGAAATTAACGAATTTCGATTTTCGTGGTAGAAGGCCTGTGGCCTATTTCACCATAATTACAAGTGTGACAATTATAAAATATCTCTGTTACTGACGTCACAGGCCTCCGTAGGTTACGGCTATCGCTTACTATCGGGGGGTCCATATGCTTGTTTGCAACCAACAAAAATTTATTACTAATAACGTTTTTAAATCATTAATAAACTACTTTTTATTTTCTGAAACCCGTGACAATTGTCGCAAGGTTTAGTACAATTCTCATTCAAGCTTGACATGAGGTTCGGCATATGTCGGAATTTCGCTACAATTGTCGTGTTTTTTGTGACAATTGTAATTTTGCTTCGCAAAAAAGTAGTTATTTACTGCTGGTTTACTAAAGTTCCTGCACTAAATCTTATGTTGTTGACAAACAAACGCACGGCCCTTCCGATGGTAAACGGTAACTGTAGCCTATAGACGCCCTAAATTGCAGAAACTGTAAATTTACAATTGTAGCACTTGTCAATGTGGTGAAATTGGGGCCTGGTCAACTTTACTGTGTTCCATGTGATCGGGTGTTTAAGAGTAAGTTCGGCTTCACAGCTCACGCTCTCAAGTAGCTACATAGGGTCGCAGTCGCCGATTACGGCATTGATAACTATATTTTCCCTAGAAATAGAGCACGCTGTATACACAGCGGTCCATATCCGTACACGCACCTGCCTCTCTCCGCCAATCAGAAGCCGGCATCTATTTATTCATTCTTTTATTCATTATTTTTAATCATTGGACTTTTACGGCCGGCGCTAGTGTTTTGTTTTATTGCGGTTGATTAAATAATTAAGAAATTGGGCGTGATGATTCAGCGTGAGTGAGGTGATTAAAATACGTTTTTTATTTATTATCAATAGTCATAACAGTACTAGAGTAACGTACCATGAAACTAAAATTAAACAAAAGAAGGGGTAAAAGAAAAAAAAAATGCACGCGTCTGTTTATTTAAAATGAAAATCAATCGTTTATTTAATCTAGTAAGCCTAGTAATAAGCATTTTTTAATCGTCAGACACAATAAATAACTAAATTATATGGTGGGACATCTCACACAAATCTAGGTCGATCCCACGGGAAGCTCAATTAAGGCTGGTGATGTGGGTACCAGGCGACGATATATTTAATAAATAAATACTTAAATGCATTAAACAGTCATGACAAAGGAACAAATATTTGTGATAAATAAATACACAAATAATGCACTCGCTGGGATTCGAACCCCGAACCGTTTCGTAGGACTACTACCAACTAGGCTACGGAAACTGACAATAGCAAGTAGAAAAAGAAACGACTCCCAATTCTAACCCTTGACCATTAACCTGAGAAGAAACATTGGGTTTTATTTTAGTAACATGCATTAAAGACGTTAACATCAAAAAAAAAATCAATTTAGCAATATTGCATTTATGTTCATATACTACAAGCACAAGATTAGTGCGACTATATATGTCGCCGCGAGATAAGACTATCCATCCCTCTTTTATTCATATAGTTAGTAAACGATGGAAAATCTATCTCGCGGCGACATACTGACATACCAATCATGTGCTAAGCATACAGATAAAGATTTGATTCCATAGAAATATGTTTGAAATAATAATCTTACTGACGACATATCGATACGCGGTATTGCGGTATCCCCGACGATATTGTGATTAGACAAGTACTTTTATTTTATATTAAAAAAAAAAACAACTTTTAACTGTTTATTTATAAGAAAGTAAGTAACGTTACAATGTTTTAGCTTAATACAATCTTTAAAGTCTAAGATTATTTACTAAACATATACTTTTTATTATATGTTGTAGTTTATACTCGTACATTATTGAGATCTTGAAGGAACATTTTCTTTATATTATTCTTAGTTTGAGTTGGTTTACTCTCCATACTACTTATAATATTTTTGGGAAAACTGTTTAAGACACTATCATCATCATCATCATCATATCAGCCGAAAGACGTCCACTGCTGCTGAACATAGGCCTCCCCCAAAGATTGTCACAATGACCGGTCCTGCGCCACCCGCATCCAGCGGACTCCTGCGACCTTCACCAGGTCATCGGTCCACCTTGTGTTTAAGACACTAGGCAGGTTATAATAATATAATAAGTTATCATGTTTTTAAATCTACTACTGGCCGTTAGTTTCACCGATCAATTTCTAGTCACCCCATTTTACGAACTTTACTTGTCAAGACTAGCAATGTACATTCAAGTGCAAAAATAAGTATCGAAGAATCCGCTCATAAATATGTTACGACGTTCTTATTACACAGAATTAGAGTGCACTGGGACATATTTTTGAACATTTTTGTGTACACCTCATTTTGTCTTTGACTGTACCGAGGTGAAGTTTCATAGGTCGCGAAACTTCTATAGAGAATGTTCTCGACAATTTAAATTTTACAAGCAATCCAATCATGCCAAAACCGTTGTATAACCATGCCTTTTAAGTTATATTTTATGCCTTGTTTACTCAATTGTTAAATACATTATTCTTCATAACACTTTTTTATATGTTCTCATGGAAACATTCTCAATGAGAACTTACTCTTAAATTCTCATGAAAATTCTCGGAAATTTCCGAGTATATTCCCGCAATTTTGAGAATGTTCTACAACTTGTACATTGCTAGTGAAGACAAGTTTTGTTTGTTTTACTTTGTGACCAAGAATGTAAAGGGGTAAACTAATTTTAACTCGGCGCCATCGCCGCGACATACTTGTACAAATCGTTTCAACATAAATCAGCATTATATCTTATTAGTAATATCTCTTATAGATGCACTAGTACTCGAACTAGGACAAATGCACTGTTTGCAATTCCTTTCTGTCGTACAAAATATTTAAAAAAATCTTATTTAGTTAGAGCGTGCTCTTCATATAATTCTAATTACTCAAATCTAGACTTGTTCAATTATGAAGCTTGGTAAATTTGTTTCATCGTTAAAAAGTCATGTCTAAGTTTTTTTTTCCGTAATTAAATTGTGTGTTATATAAGTTTATTCCCTCTTACAAATGTCAAATATGTTATAAAATAAAATATAAAATATGATTTATAGTGAAGGTACCTACTCAATGTTCATACATTGTAGGTATTGCTAACGCATGTCGAGTGATGTTACTTGATAAACTTTCTTCTTTTTCTTTTAGTTTTTCTATATTGATTAATAATGTAATTTCAGATTGTATAACAAGTTCTCTTTGAGCAATTTCTGCTTTATACCATTAGTGGAAACTGTTTTGGCTAATGTATAAGTCCCATAATTTCATAATACTGTATTATTGTACGCTGTTTGTTTCCCAATAAAGAAAATAAAATAAATAATAAATTATTCAAACATCCATATTGTAGCTATACTTTATATAACCAGCGGCCCTACGCGAAAAACGAAATTCGTAAATTTCGAGGATTTGTCTCTCTCAATCTAATGACGCCTTCGTTTGCGTGACAGAGAAAAATCCTCGAAATTTACGTTCGTTGTTTTCATTGTTGTTGTTGTATTCTGGCCATTTTTTCCGCAACTCGACATCAAACGTGCCAATTTACGTGGTCCCAGCGCTGGCCCAGTACTTGTTGGGGACTTCACATACGCCCTTGAATTTCCCTTGTAGCAGATACGAAGTTGAGTAAGTATAGCGACGAAATCGCAATAGTACATTGTGCATCAAGGGAGGTAAGTACGGAATCACTAACGAGAGTGTTAGAAGCCCGACGCCGTCAGGCGGAGAGCTTTTATGGCTCGAGTTAGTATTCCGCTTACCGACCGTGATGCATACAATGTTTTTCATCACACTTGCCGACAAAAAAATAAGCTTTAAGAAATAACATTATTAAATTACGTACTGACATTTCTATTACTCCCTAGGGAATTTCACTTTTCTATTACTCCCGCTGCGCGCGCAAACAATGACGCCATTGCTTGCATGCGTAGCGGGAGTAATGGAAAAGTGAAATTCCCTAGAGAGTATTAGAAATGTCGGTACGTCATAGAATATTTTTTTTGTCAAAATAGATTTCTTTGTCGTGTGATGAAAAACATTGTATGCATCACGGTCGGTAAGCGGAATACTAGCTCGAGTCATTAAAAGCCCTCCGCCTACGACGTCGGGCTTCTAACACTCTCGTTAGTAATTTTCACTAATTACTTATTTCATTT